>BMAV01014990.1:4291-15739 GCA_019973955.1 Trichonephila inaurata madagascariensis
ATATTTTCCGATATGTTAAGTAAAATTATATTAGTGAGTGAGAGTTACATTTAAGTAGCACAATAAATCTGCAAAAAAGCTATTGGAAACATAGTATGTAATGTAATTTTGGACCATGGTCAAGTGACCAATATGACCCCTTAGCTGACACCATCCTCTCCTAACTTTCACACTACATCAACGGAAGGACGTTTGAGGCTCCACATATGCAACATGCATCGGTTCCTTCTGCAAGTCGAATCTTCAGCGGTACTAGTTTCGAACTCCTTACACACCAGCTACGAGTAAAAGGCCTTACCCGTTAAGTTATCGCGGCCAAAAAATACTACGAAGAAAATATGTTGGATATATCGGAACTCTTGATCACGATGCTCATATAAATTTCTTGGTCAGGAAAGAAATGTTTGATATTTAAAAATATATACACCAGTAGAATCCTGTAGTTCCAAATCTTTGCTACTGTTATTGTTTCTTTAAGTCTATTTATTCCTCAATTTCTAATTGCTATCATACTGCAAATGTGTTATCAGTCAAACGTCTTTCAGTGTCAAACATATATCTAGTATGTCATAAATCAGCCCATATGAATATAAAAAAAGGCACTTTTGATAATGGACAAGCACATTTTTTTTTCCTTGTTTGACAAGAACTTTTTCATTTGTTTAACCATTGGAACATTCCTAATGTAATTAAAAATACTTCTGCAATTGATGCTCATTTATAATATTGCTTGAAATTTAAAATTAATGCTCATGGTTTCTTCGGTAGAAAACAATTCAGAACGAAAGATGATTTATTTATGTACCTATGATGAAGTGTGTGAAAGTTTTCATTGTATTTACCCTCTAACTTTTCTCAATGCTCCTTCTAAACCTTTTTTTTTTTTTTGGAATTGGATTGTTTCTCGTGTAGCTGACTGTAAGTTCATTTCCTTTGAGGGGCCTTAGCTTGTAGGTGAATTCTAAACATATATTTTTGGATACCTCCTCATCGGGTGTGTGGGAATTGCCGTTACAGAAGTGCTTCTCAAACTTTCGATATTCGCGACCCAGTTTCCAATCATAATTTTAAACCCCCCCCCCCCCCCCTACAATAAAATTGTATTGAATGCAGTAATAATGTATAATACTTTGACGCTAAAGCTACAATATACAACCTTACTTATAAACCGTATAAATTATCAAGATAAGTATTAAAATTTTTATACAAATTTACATATGATAAACCCATGGAAAGATCACTAGTAATTATTAAACGTGTTCTTAACTTAATATTGATGTTTAGTATCAAATATATTGTGCCGTACTAATGCATTTTTAATTATAATATATCATAGGCAAAATGTATTTTTTTATTATGTCAGATTATATTTTGTTTTGCTTTCTTTTTAGTAAATTGATAATTTTTTAAAACTTTTATATTCGACTTTTCGATATGCTCGCGCCCCCTTGTAAGGTCATCATGCCCCTCAAGGGGGGCGCGCCCCACAGTTTGAGAAACACTGCATTACAGTTCTGAATGTTTGAGTTCACTTTAAAATATTTTTTATGCTACAGCACATTATGGTAGTTGTGAAGAAGAAATGAGTGATATTTAAGAAATTTAATACATACAGTATTTAACAAATGTAGAATAACAGTATTTTCGGAACAAGAAAGCCTCCTTGCAGTGATCATCAGGAAGAATCAAATGATAAAGAGTATAAAAGCAAATATATAATTCCTCTTCTAAAATCGATCCACAGAGAAGAAGAAGACACTATTGAAAAAAAAAATGCTTTGCATCGGTGTTTATCAAACTTTCAATATATGTGACCCAACATTCAATCATCATTTCCATAGCGCCCCCCTCCATACAATACCAATGTATTGAATTCAATAATACTATACTTTTACACTAAAGCTACAACACGACATTAACCTGTTATGTGCCACCGACGTATATAAACGTCTTTCTCTCTTAAAGTGTTATTTTTCTGAACATATATATATGTCTTTCCGAAGTACGATCTTTTCTGTGCAGAGCTATTCATAAAATTATTCTGAAGGCTTCGGAATGCAATAAAAGGATTTTGACACACAGTGCTTGTGAAATATTTACTTATTTCAGAGTATTTGCTGATTTATTCCTTTTCTCCTCCCCCTCCCCCTAAAAAAACATCTCAAAATACGCTCGTCTCCATGGAACACGGTTGCATTGGGGAGCGAATCACTTAACATTTAATCGGCAATTAAGGAATTAATTATAAATCGTACAAATTATCTAGATACATTTTAATATAAACCCATGGGGTCACTGATAATTATCACATTTGTTCTTAACTTTGTATTGTTAAACTATTCGTAATTATAAATTACATTGTACAGTACTAATACATTTATAAGTGTATTATATAAGTGTAAATGTGTATTTTATATTTTATTATATCAGAAAGTATTTTGTTTGTTTTTATTCAGTAAATTAATTTTTTAAATAATCATTTGTTTTCGATTTTTCAATATGTTTACGTCCCCTTCGTAGAATTATCACGACCTCCACGTGGTAGGGGGGGGGGGCACAGTTTGAGAAGCGCTGCTGTATATGCAGATACAAAGTAACATTTAAGAACATAATTTAAAAGGAGACTGGTACACATCTTACTCGCTTTCAGATGCACTTTTGAAAAAGGAAATAATTATAAATGGGGCAATATAAGATAAAGTCCAAAAAAGAAATTTCAAACTTTTGAACAGAAGTTTACTCCTATGTGTTTTGTTTAAAATGATACAACAATTGATTCAAATACACCCAAGACTATCTTCTAATTTCAACAATACATAATGCTGATACAATCATCTGCAGTACCATCCCTATCAGATCAGGGTGAAATCTGAAATAATATTTTCTATAATTTAACTGATGGAGCAATTATCGTTGTTGATAAAATACCCACATCATATTCAAAGGCAGGAAAATGCAATCAATTACCTATGACAATATTTTTTGTTCTGTTCACCAATGTGATGTTATATACACAAATTATTTTCTTCTTCACTGAGAAACCACCTACTAAACATCGAACCAGACGCTGAATTTTTAAGTGCTTTTTATTTCCATATTTAGAAGAATGCAAAGAATGTAGAAACCAACAAGCAATGCTTCTACGAATATTTTTAAAAAAATAATAAGATCTAGTGAAAGCATTGCACTCACTCGGGACGTAGACTAAATGAGTGCATAAACAATGTACTGAATGCCCAAATAAAAAGGACAGAAAACCTAAATTTTCATATGAAATGCGTAATAAACATACTGCATTTTCTACTATTTCCTTTTTTCACCTTTGTATACAAAATTTATGGTAAAAGCAGAATGTAAACACTCTTGGGTATGAGATACCTTGCGCGGGAAACGTTTTTTTTTTTTTGCTCGAGGAATGCTTTGTGAAATGGCGTAGACTACAACTGCGCTAGCACACCCTCTCGGAAGTTCCTCGCCACCTCCTTAGGAGAACTTCGACAGTCTGGACAGATTTAACGTGCATCCGTCCTTCTACAAGGTGGAAGTTCAGCAGCACTACTGCTCGAACGCCTTATACAATGCACACGATTTCGAGACCATTACCACTACAGTAACGCGGCTTTATTCTAGAGTTTTGAAATTTATGTTGATTTTGAATCCATTGGAATACATCACTTTTTTCGTAATAAGTCCATGAAAGAAGAGCGTATCGCAAACAATATTGCTTGCTAAACTATATCAACACAAAAGAGGTTTTAATTATTGATCAATAATCTTGAAATGTAATACGCCAAGGATGAGTGAATATTAACATTGCACTATTCAGTTACTCAAGGGACTTTGGAGATGGAGCTCCTAAATTTGAATCTAGGTCAAGTAATGAGATTTACAGCAGAACCGGCACCACTTCTCCTAACTTCCACACCACTCCTATGGGTAAACGTTTGAGCTTCCACATATTTATCATTCATCAGCCCCCTCCTCACGATGGGTTTTCAGTGGTACTTATGTGGATCGAACTCATGGCGTGCCAGTTATCCGACTGCATTCGCAACCGTGATTATTATGTATAAAACTGTTTTAAGGACATTTTGACAAAAAATTATTTAAATACAATATTTTGGCAAAATATTAACTTAGAATACCCTTTTTTTCTTTAACCTTTTGTCTCTTTGAAAATTGGTCACTCTAAGTTAAATTTTTGTCAAAATATTGTACTTAAATCATTTTATATTGTAATACTATTTTTAAAACAATTTTATATACATTTTCTAATCTAAGTGACACTAAATATCATCAATATTATCCATTTATATGCTTTTGAAAAATCACGGTTCCGAACGTAGTCAGATGCTTAGTTTGACAACTAGGCTAACGCCATCCTCACAACAAGGCATGGAAAAGCGATATTTGGAATGCTTACAAATTTCCTCTATATTCTTCATAAAACCCAGCGTAAAAAAATTACAGACAACCAGCCCAATAACAAATATAAAGTAATAGAAAAAGAAAATATATGTACCGTAAAATCCGGCGTATAACGCGCACCTTTAACACAAAAAATAAGATGGAAATTTAAGGATGCGCGTTATACGCCGGGTATAAAAACGGTAGCTTTAAAAATAACAAATGAGATGAACATAAAAAAAAATTACTTCTATTTGTATCGAAATACTGTTTATTTAAAAGAAGTGACTTGCTTTATGAAATAAAAGAGAGGTAGTTCTATATAGAAATATACTATTTTTTTCAAAAATTCTTGGGTAATACCTCGAATAAATTACTTCAAAACACATAAGAGCAATGTATACTAATATTTCAGATTTCATCGTAAAAAAGGGGTTGCGCGTTATACGGTGAACATACCTAAAAATTAAAAAATTCAGCTTGAAAATACTGATGCGCGTTATACGCCGGATTTTACGGTATATGTATATATTATATTTTATTACTATTGTGGTAACTTTAAAATTTCTTAAAATTGTTATATGTACATAGATGTAACAATTTTAAAAAATTTCAAAGTTTTTTTATCATAAAAAAAATAAAATCTTTTTAACCTACTTTTATAATTACAGCGTTCTACAAAAACGCCTTCTTCAACAGAGAATTAAAATAGAACGATAAAAAAAGCTAATAGTACACAAATTTCATTGGAATTTATACTTCACTTTATTTAATCCAAAGTGGTAAAATTAATTTGTAAATTTTAAAACTTACTGCAAAAAGTTCCTTTACTGTGCATACATAGATTATCAACTTCAAACCTAGTTCTACTTTTGATTCATAATCTCTTTCTCATGTAAAACATTTTGAAAAAAAAGATCCTTTCGTGATTAATTCCATAATTACTTTTTACTACATTTTGCAAATATTACTAAGGGCTTTTAAAAATTATATCTCTAATACAGTGTTTCTCAAACTGTGGAGCGCGCCCCTTAGTGGGGGAGAGGGAGTGATAACACTACAAAGGGGGCGCGAGTATAACAAAAAGTCGAATATAAAAGATTACTCAAAAATTAATTATAAATTTACTGAAAGGAAGCAAAACAAAACACATTTTGTTAGAATAAAAAATAAAATACGCATTTAAACAGAAATAATATACCTATAAGTGCATCAGTACTGCATAATGTGTCTCATAATTAATTTAACAGCACTAAGTTAGGAACAAGTTTAATAATTACCAGTGACCCTATGAGCATGTCATAAAACTATATACCAAATATTATCTTGATAAACTGTACTGTTTATAATTAAAGTTGTATTGTACCTTTTTTTTTTTACGTCAAAGTATATTATTATTGAATTCAATACATTATTATAGTATGGAGGGGGGTGCGCGAGGAAATTTTGATTGAAAATTGGGTAGCAAGTATACAAAGTTTGAGAAGCACTGTCTTAAGCGGTAAAACTATTTTTATCATAACATATACGAATTTAATTTTATGTAAATATATTTGCATTAAAATGGAATGGCTGTTTAAAGTTTTCTCAGTAATATTTTTTTAATTTAAACAAAAAAATAAATTTTTAGGAATTTTTTTTTAAATATATTTTTTTAAAAATTATGATTAAACTGAAAGACAGTACATATAATTAAATACTTCAGAGAAAGAGTTATTCGAATGATAGATTACACAGAAAAAGCATAATTTTACTGCACAGTTTTTAAAAATTAAATAATTGTACCATTCTGAATTTAGAAAATATTCATAAAACGAATGAATTTATCCTTCACTTCATAGACATTTTTCTTTAAATAAATCACATGGTACTATTTAACGGGCATTCAAATGACGCTTATTATTTCCAAGTTACAGTTAATTTCATGTTTTTTCGTATTTAAAATAAGGAAACGTGGTGTTCTATGGATGCCTTTAAGGTAATCTTAAGAGCATTACACTTTCACTACGGAAAAAGAAATATATATTTAATACATTTGCATCCGAAAATGTGATAAAAAATTTTTTTTTCAAATATGATGTTAGGAATTGTGTGTAAAGAATACTTAAAATAGTGCACATAATTTATAAATGGATCGACTTAGTGTTCATGTTGGCGACAATTTTTTGCTTGTACGGAAACCTTTGGATTCTTCTGGAAATAATTTCACGATATTTCTCCAAGGATTCACGAGGAGTATAAATATGGAGACTCTCGCCGAAACTCAGTTAGTATTGTTTGACCATCGATTGGTAATCTTCCCTTGACCTTTGAAGATTCGACTAGCGATTACTCTGGCTGTTAAGAAAAATGAACGATGGTTGTGAATAATCTTTAACTTACGTGTATTTCAGGTACTAGCATTTGTGTCCGAGCATTGTTGAAGGTGTGAAGACTTTCTGAGATTTATTCACCGAATACTGCTGTTGAATCCGATATTTCAAGGATTGTTTTTCGACAATAAATTTCCATCACTCCTGAAGAACTATTGTGCTCTCTTTGACTGATTTGCAGAAAATCCTCTAACTCCTATCAACGTTACAATATTGTCGTTGGTAAGTGATAATTTTTGTTTGCCTGTGCTAGAGTGTTAGATTTTCTGATAAAGTCTTAGAGGATAATTTTACGTTAATTTTTAGATAAAATTACATTTAATCTCGAAATTGTCAAACAATAATATATTATCATGTGGGTTTGTGAAAATTTAAGCTTAATTTGCATTTTGTTAGACGAATTTTCATAGACGAATATAAATCAAATTTTATGACTAATTAATTTTTATTCCAGATGGTTGTAAAAGTACAAAAGGCAGTTGTGAGGATAGTGATGATAATGATGACGGGGATATATTGTCCTGATTTAAAAAGAGGGGAACATGGGTAGCCTAGTGGTTTATAGCATCGGACTCCAAACCGGAAGGCCTTGGTTCGATGCCCGATGCCACCAAATACCCTCCGAGTACACACGGAGTACGTACTCGTTAAATAAGTGGGTCCGAAAGTCTTGCGGGCTGAATCACGAGTGAAGGGGACTGGAGAATATTTCCCTCCCATTCAGTTCCATGCCAAAATTGTGGAATAGGAGATAGGTGGTGTTGCCATCTATCGTCCTTTCGGGTATTTTCACCGAGCTAATTTGTACTGTCACCTGTATGTTGCTCAAAGCCTAGGTCATCGACAGGCATACTTCTAGCCCCTTGCCACGATGAATTTCGTGGACCTCGTTCTGACTACATGGTAGCCACATTACTAGACACAACACAACAACATTTAAAAAGAGATAAATTGGTCTTTCCAAGAAACAGTGACTATTATTCGGAAATAGAAATTACCGTATTATTAGTTATCCTTCATAACCTCAAAAGTGTATTTTCTCCTTCTATCCTTGGTAATGTGTGAAAAAGGCTTAATTCTGTGAGCCCCTTCAGATACTTTGTGGTGCACGGAGATTTTATAACTGTTTTGAATTAAAACAAATTTCAAAATTTAGAAGAAATTGATACCTTTATTATGGTATCCATGATATTTTTTTACACCCTTAACTATATCAGCTACTTGTATCAACATACACTTGTGGCGTCATTACTCGCTTATTACTTGTAGATGGCGCTGCCATTTACTCACTATACTCTAAAAAGTACTGTATATGGTTCCTCCAATATAACCTCTTCTTTCATTTTAAATTGGACAAGTAACCAACCTTTAAAGTGAGACAGTCCACTTAATTACATGTGTAAACATGGTTTTATTGATTTCAATATGGACACATCTACACCTTTTAGCTGCACCACACCTATTGATTCTTTTAATCATGTTGAATTCCGGGAGGAATTATTGACCAGTACTCCTAAGCATAGCAGCCGTCCAGAATTACTCAGGCAACTGGCACTTGATGTAATAAATGGCATTCCCGATCAAGCCCTGATTATTTACTCAGATGGTAGTCGTTTGGATACGGGTAGAGCAGGGAGTTGTATTTTTAGTAACACTCTTGGGAATGATATTAAAATCAGCATCAGAAATCCTGAACACTGTTCTGTCTTTAGATCCGAACTCATTGCTATTAGTGGTGCTCTCGATCAGGCTCTCAATTCTTATAAGGACAGTAGTCCTGACACAGACAGCAGAAGCTCTATCCAATATTTGAAGAATTTGCCAAAAATTATGGACAGTACTGGTCTAGATATTTTATCCAAATTAGTTAGGCTCGGTCAGAGGAAACAAGTATGTTTCCAGTGGATTCCATCACATGTGGGTGTGCCTGGGAACGAAGCTGCTGATGAGCTGGCTGGTAGAGGTTGTGATCTCTCTAACCCCAGCTCCACTGTTTTAACCCATTCGGAAATTCATTTCTTCCAAAAAAATAAAATGAATTTGACTTGTGGAAATCCTTCTGCACACCACTGGTACGCAGCTAAGAGTCCTGGCCTATCTATACAATGCAGGAGTTCCAGGGCTCATCAGACAGCTTTGGCGCGTTTTAGAAGCGGTCACCTGCGTAATATGACTTTTGTTCAGGGGGTAAAGTCTTTCTTTACCTCTCCCTGCTTCTTTTGCTCGTCTTCTGTACTGCTGGGGGATTTCCTTGCGACAGTTGTATAAAGAGCAAGACCTGGTGTGTGACACTTTTACGCGGAATGGTCAAATGGACTTAGTGAAGGCTTTCCTGCTCCAAGGGGATTGGAAACAACAACAACTGTATACAGTTTACCTTTCACTACGTCAGTGCTACTCAAACTTTCAATACTGGCGACCCACTTTTCAATCATAATTTTTATCATGCCCTCCTTATACAATAATAATGTATTGAATGCAATAATAATGCACTTTGACGCTAAAGCTGAAAAACGATCTTAATTATAAGCCGTACAAATTAATAATATAAGCATATTAAATTTTATATATTTAACTTTTAAGTAATATATATTTTATTTTTTTTCTCTAATTTTTAAATTGAAACAGATTGTAAAATGCGGTGGCTACTTTCAGAATAAAATATAGATCTCAGCCAAATATAAAAAGTACTCAGAGTGTCAATTTCGAATCGTAATACTCCGCTAAAAAAATTGTGTAAAACGTTTTTCATTATGCTTTATATGTTTGAGAATACTCATAAAAATAAGTCTTGGCCAAGTAATGCTTCAAAGTACTCTTCGTGGTTTTCCAAATATAATAAAACTCTTTTGCATGGAAAAGAGCGCAACGGAGAAATACATTACTTACAACTTCCCTAAATGAGAAGCAAACACATATAAGAGAGGGGTCATAACTACCTGTACCAATAACTTAGAAGGTCAAACAGATTATCAGCAAAAACAGATTATAGCTATAATGTGCAGTATTTCAAAAATAATAACAGTGATGAATTCTTTATGTTCCTAAATTTTTTCGATTCTGGGTCTGGGATTTGTTTTTTCTCTATGTGAAAGAGTAGTAAAAATCACTCATCATGAGATTACAGCAAATCAAATAAAAGTTTTTTTATTTGGTTTTTTGGATCAAAGATAGCTAATTAGGTATTGAAGAAATTTTTATTTTTGAGATGACTTATATTGCCTATAAATTATATCAGAGTAAAAGGGCATTTTTAATTATGTCTAAAAGTATTTTGTTTTAATTCTTTCCAGTAAATAATTTATTTTTTAAATCTTTTATTTTCGATATGCTCGCGCCCCCTCGTAAGGGTATGGCGCCCCCAGGGAGCGCGCCCCACAGTTTGAGAAACACTGCACTACGTGCATGTGGTTCCACCATTCTACCACACTTTACTATATTTTAAATAGTTACCACTATTTTAACATCAATAATATGTATATATGTTGATATGAATTCCAAAGGTTACCACTATTTTATTATAATAGTTGTTTATATATGCTGATACGAATACATTGAAGTTTTATCATGATGGTACGCACTTAGTGCTCGCCACACTTTCGTTCAAACTGCAGCAGCAGAGCGAGGGCGGTCAATGCGAAAGTGGTTGAATGCTTTTCAAATCCGTCGGTTACCTTTTTAAATTTTTACTCCTGTTGGCCGTTGCTTCACAACATATCACTAACTCCCGCACCTTCCTAAGCAGCTATTTTGAGATATTATCTCAATAACCAATATAATTATTGTATTTCTCCTGGATTTCATGCTCCTGAAAATCATCTCAGAAGCCAAGCCCCAAGCCCTGAATAGTTAGGATAGGGGTTGCCAGCTCAGGTGTCGTCCTCGTTACTTGACCATGGTTCAAAATTATGAGTTCGGTCGCCAAAAGCTCTCGTGTATCTGAACAGTGCAGCGTTAATAGTCACTCACTGGAAAAATAGTGTAACCTAGATTCGAGTAAAGAAGATAATACTTGTGTTGTGTGAAAGGATATTGACACACCTGCATGGTTAATCCTTTTTTGCATCATGGAAATTTTCTTCACAATATTTAGTGAAACAAAAATTATATTCACAAAACAGGTATACTGTAAATTGGTTGTTGCTGGCTTCTTTTTTCACGATTGTGTAGGAAAAAACTTAGTTTTCCAAATTGCAAATATCATAATCATCATAGCTCAGTGCTTCTCAAACTTTCAATATTCGCGACCCAATATTCAATCATTACTTTCATCGCGCCCCCCCCCATACAATATTGATGCATTGAATTCAATAATACTATATTTGGAAGCTAAACCGGAGTTCGACTTTTACCACTTTAGTGCCATCGGCGTATATAAACGTCTCACTCAGCCAGTGTGTTAATTTCCCCAAACGTATATATACGTCTTTCCAAAATACGATATTTTCTGTGCACTGTTATCCATACATTTATTCCAAAGTCTTTGGAATGCAATAAAAAGAGCTTGATTGTCTTTGCGAAGGATTTACTTGTTTCAGATTATTTGTATTCTTAATTTCCTTATTCCTTTAACCTCCCCTTCCCAATACACCAGATACGCTCGTCTACGTTTTAAAAGGTGACATTGGGGAGCGAATCATGTAATTTTTAACCGGAATTTAAGGGATTA
>BMAV01014990.1:16676-41531 GCA_019973955.1 Trichonephila inaurata madagascariensis
AGAGATGCCTTTTCTGCCTTCAAACAAGATTACCAAAAGCGGCCGAGCCGCTTTCTTAAAAATACGGCTCAACCGCTTTTGAGTACCCCACCTGAAGGCAAAAAAAATACGTGCGGTGCATTTTTGAAGCATCTCCAGAATGGCAAGACTTTACATGCAGACCGCTTAGAGGGTTAATACAGGGCATGGAGTTGTGATATCACAACTAATTATTTCACGCAAAAAAAAAAGAAAGAAAGAAAAAAAAGAAGAAAAAAAACACGCATCTGAAGAAGGGCTAAAGGATAAACATATAGATGTGTTCAAAAACTTTAAATCACTGAAAAATTTCGATTTATAAGAAAGATTTGGAAAATGAACTCTATGCAAACGCATTAAGAGGAAAAGAAAGTTATGACACATGAAGAATCTATTACATGAACTGACTTCAAAATTATTTGGGCTCGTTTAGGAATCAAAAATCAATTTCTCAGAAATCTATAGAACCTTGTGATACAGACGCAGTTAGTTAACCGAATTTAAGTAGCATTGCCAACACTCGACATCTCAAACCGGGATTTATAAAAAGGTTCATAAAAACACTCCACTGGGGTGGCAAGACATTCGCGTTTATGTGAAACTTGTCGCCGTAAGAGTTTCGGATGGTAAATAATAATAATAACAATACAGTGAATATCGCTGAATACTAAACTGAAGGGATTGAAATATGTTTTCTTGTTAAAGGATATTGGTGCATAATTAAACATATCAACAAAATTAAGTTTTTTAGAGTTTATTTTATTTCCAAAGCTATATGTATATGGATATATTTAATAAAAATCAATGAGAAACAAAACATTTACTAGAACTTAAAACATTTTGATGCAATTTTTTTTTTTTTTATTTTATTTTTTGATTTTTTTATTTCATTTTACCATTGGAATGTGCATCTAAATAACTGCGCATACTTTTCTTGAACTTCCTCATTTCTAATTATGTGAGAGCAGGAGCTGCAATATTCATTTCATTTCCATCGTCATAATCTGCATCGATGATGTTTAAGCTTCGAACAAACTCCACAATATATTTGCCTGCCACAATGGGGCTGTACACACATTATCCTCTAATGCAAAGAATTCTCCCGATAATACAACAGGGTTGTCTAATCTGATAGAAGTTTTCAGTATTTTGTTCATTCCCAGAAGGGAAATTGCTTCGTGCTAAGCGATTTTCGTTTCGATTTAAGAGAAAAATGTATGGAAATACATTGTAGCTTTTCGGGCCATTGTATTAGTTCGTGTTAACTTGTGTTTCGTCTTAAGGATTTTCGCGTGAATCTTATTTTACAGTCATGTGTATTAAAAGGCCTAAACATTTGAAATTTTAGGAAAAAATAAACAATTGGTAACTGTTTTTACCAGTAGGAAGATAGAAACGGATGCATGGTTTTCATTTAAAGATGATGTACTGAAAATCACAAGAGTATGGTTCAAAACATGGCGACGAGTATAAGTACTAAGATTACTACATTGTAGCGTATTCCTACGCATTTTCAGTTAAACTCTGAGAAGTCTGATTTGTGCAACTCGCTGTGTGAAGGAAACTTAATATGATAAGTGAAAATTCTATTTATCTACCCTAAAATGCAGTTTATAACGCGCATTTTGAACACAAGAAACAAGATCGAAATTTAAAGGTGTTTGTTATACGCCGGGTATAAAAATGAGAGCTCTGTAAATAATGAAAAGATGAGCATAGAAATAAAAATTGACTTCTACATACATCGAAATACTGTTTACTCACCCCCCCCCCCCCCCCCCCGCTCCTTATGAACAAAAAGATTTGTAGCTCTAGAAGAGTATTCTATTTTATTTTTTTAAGCTATCAATAATAATTCGAATAAATGACATCAAAACATAAGACCATTGCACGCTTACAGTTGTTTTTTCTTAAAAGTGGGTTGGAGGGGGCGTTATATGCCAAATGTACCAAAAAATTAAAAATTGCAGCTTGAAAGTATAGGTGCACGTTATGCAGCGTTGCGCGTTATAACCCGGATTTTGCGGTATTCTATGACTAAGGGAAACCTTTCCACCCCATTTTAAAATTGCTGTTGACGTATTTTATTATAACCTTATCTACAATTTTTATTCAAATTTCAAACAAGAACGTAATTGCATAATTTTTAATATATTTTTTATAAAAAAAGTGTTAAATCAATTGACTCAATTGATAAAATATTTACGGGCTGTATTCTCTCAATATTTCAGTTTATTGTGCTGTGCAATGATATATTTTTTTTTTTTTTTTTTAAATGTTATGTGTTTTTGGTAACTATAAATGTTTGCAACAATAAAGTATGTTTGAACAAATGAAAACAAATGCCTGATGAAACTACACAATGATTCAAACTGAATTCAAATCTTGATCCCAAAAACTACGCCTCGTTTTATGCATTTTTCTTATTTTTTATTTATTTTACGTATAAAAAAACTAATATCAACAGTTACATACTAATATTTACTCGTAGCTGTCACATGGTCAACAGAGTCCTAAACGAACTTATGAAACATCACGTAAACTTCAAATATCCAAAGCAAGTTCGATGAAACTGCTTCATAAAATACTTAGGTTGCATTCTCCCACAGTGAAAGGCGTTTTAAGGAATACGTTTGGAACAAGGATTTTGCAAAAGCGTATAAATGGATAATATTTGTGATATTTAGAGTCAATTAAATTAGAAAATGTATATAAAATTGTTTTAAGAATAGTATTACAATAAAAAGTTATTTATAAGTACAACATTTTGACAAAAAATTAACATAGAATGATCTATTTTCAAAATATTCTCCTTTTGTGAAAAATACTTCTATTATAGTAATATTTTACCTGTCTATAGCTTAGACCTCTGTACAGAGGCTCAAATACAATTTTTGAAATATAGAACTATGAAGTGGGTTTATCCATGTTTTAAACAAAGGAGAGAAATTTTAAGAAAAAAACGCCGATGATTATTTCAAATGGTTGTAACTCTGAAAACAATGTGAATTTTTCAAAAATTATAGATGTCTATGTACAGAGGTCTGAGCAACATACAGGCAAAATATTAGTACAATAGAAGCATTTTTACAAAAGGAGAACATTTGGAAAAAAGGTTATTCTAAGTTCGTTTTTTGCCGAAATATTGTATTTAAATTATTGTTTTTGTCAAAATGTCCTTAAAACAATTTTATACATGTATTCTAACCTAAGTGACACTAAATATCATGAAAATTATTCATTTATGCGCTTTTTTAAAATCAAGGTTCCGAACGTAGTCGATGGCTTAAGGCACATTTGGCGGGAAATGGAATAACCCTCAGACATTCTCCAAGTTACCAAGAGAGTTCACGTTGAAATTCACTAAGATAAATGTTTAAATGCAGTGCTTCTCAACATTTGAATATTTACGACCCAATATTCAATGTTTTTCATCGTCTCCACCTCTCCTCCCCCTTACATACAAATGACAATGCATTTGTGTCAATAATTATCTTTTCTTTGATGCTAAAGCTATAATACGACTTTAACCTCTTATGTGTCTCGGCGTATATATACATCTCAATCAACCATGCTTTAAATGCTGCTGTCTTTCCGAAGTACGATCTCTTCTGCACATGTGACTATCCATAAAATAATTCCGAAGGTTTTGGAATGCAATTAAAGAAAATTGACAGTGTTTGCGAAGGGTATACTTATATCACAGAGGAATTCTTTATTTATGCCCTTTCTCCCCTTTCTCCAATACATCACAAACGCGTGTCTACGTGGAGAACGAAGGCATTGGGAAGCGAATCGCTTAACTTTTATTCGGCAGTGAAGGGTCTATTTATAAAACCATAAAAATTATCAAGATTAAATAAATTTGTACGTGACAAGTCCTTGGGATCACTGGTAATTATTAATATTGTTCAATTTATTGCAAAATACATTGTGCAGTACTAATACATTAATAAGTGTATGAAATCAGTGCAAATGTTACTTTTATTTGTTTATTATATCAGAATGTATTTTGTTTACTTTTAGTAAATTCATAATTTTTTTTAAATAATCTTTTGTTTTCGACTTTTCAATAGATCACGTCCCCTAGTACAGTTATTACTCCCCCCCTCAGGGGGACACGCCCCACAGTTTGAAAAAACGCCAGTTTAATGAAAATATTCATAATAATACTTACATCGTTTCGAAAAAACATATGTCTATCTATAATACTTTGACCACGATAAATATTGGTCTTCAGGACAAGACTCTTTTGGTTCACCCTATACCGGAAATGGCGAACCAAAGTCACGAGTGCTATCGATGGCACGCGATGCAATATTTTGCACACTACCGATCAAAAGGGTTTGCATTTTAGTTCAAAATAACAAAGTTCACTATGAAGTATTATGAACAAATGTGAGTGATCGGTCGTGGGGTGGCGGAGAGCACTCTCGGTTGTTATTTTCTTGCCTTAGTAACATTGTAGGCTACAATTGCTAATGATGCAAAGTTTGTCTATGCATAGTGTAGTCACAATTTCGTTGATACAACTGTATCTTAAAATTTGTTTGTGTAATATTTCCGTAATCAATTCTTCAATCAAGGAACTTTCACCGAGATTTTCTCACTTTCATGAATTCTCAGAAACGCTCAAGTTTATTTTGTATCTTGAGGAGACTTCATTTAATAAACTGAACTTGTCCCAATTCGATTGGTTGGAAATTGAAGAATTTGAATCTCACCTAATTAATTTCTAGTCTGGTTCAATATGGATTCAGAAATTTATTGAAAAAAGGAAAAATTTGGTGTTGATTGAAAAGCAGAAGGATTAACAAGGAGTATAATTAAACATTTCAATAACGAAATTTTCGAAACATGGAATTCGATTCTGGTCACTTTTAACTGTTTATCGAAGCTTGCTTATGGTATTTTAACTATATTTTCATCTACCTATGCCTGTGAGTCATTATTTTTAGAGATGAATAACATAAAAATATTTACTTAGAAACCACTTTGAGGGGCAGAAGACTCTAGTTCAGCATGCATTCTGCTAAAAGAAACATCTTACAATCCTAATATAAGTTGTCATTTAATCTGCAATGCTTTTATACAATTAAAATTACGCGTATAACTAAAACATTCACTACTATACATTGCAAAATGAATCTTTTCGTAGTAAATAGTTTTGTGTTTTTTTTGTATTTAATTTTAATATTTTCCCAATAATTACTAGTCAGAATTATTTGACGGCACGCCTACATCTAATCAAACATTTCTTTAGAAGAAATAACACCTTGCTGCATAAAGGTTTGCGCCACCGCTGCCCTATATATTACCTTCTTTCAGAAAATGTTAAGCAAAATCTCTCGAGGCATAAATCAAAGTAATATATTCCCTTATTCAGTCTCTGATTCCCGACGATAGAATTGTCAGTTGTGATAGCCATTCATAAAGTTGGAGGGTGACTTCTCATTTCGGATTGGTGGATGAATTTTGGACGCTATCCTCTCATTTGATTAAGATCTACTCGTTGGAAGCGCCGGTGCCCGTTCTGAAAGGGTGTTAATGCAATGCCACGGAATAAATCAGTGGTCGATATTCTTTGAATAAGGATATGAGGATTTGCTTTGAGGATAAATTGATGCATAGGTTTATTTGACCGGCAAATTGGGGGAATCATTTGTAAAATTCAAGTTCATAATTTTAAAAATATATATGAATAATGTTAATCAGTTTAAAATAATTGACTTTTATTTTTGAATTGATTTTAAGTATTTGTGCTCATTTTAATTTTACATAAATATAAATAACTGTGTTTTTATTTTAATAAAAACAACCTAATTTTTTTTATATAGTTCTGGTTATATATTCTTTCAGATATTCTAATTTTCAACTGTACTTCGTATACATATTATTGAAATAATCATAAGTAAAAAGGAAAGCTAATTTTTTTTCAATACATGTGTTTTGGGTGTTTTTTTTTATTTGTGAATTATTGTGGTTTTAATAATATAAATATATAAGAGCTAATAATATTTGAATATAATACTCATGAGGAGAGTTAACAAGATCAAAATAATAGTGTGTAAGTGCAGAAAAACATTCTTTGTATTGTTTAATATTACTCTTATTATTGATTTTATCAGGCATAATATTTCACAAATTCATGTCTAAAAAAATAAATTTTTAGTTGTATTTTTTCTTTTGTATTCCTATATTCACTGGGTGTTTAAATTATTATGACCACTTGGAACTTATTTGGAAATTGGCCATAGTTACACGGGGACAAATAACAGATACAGGGACAAATAAGCAAAAAATAAACTGTTCTGCTTGTTAAGAAATGGGGGAAAACGTGATTTATTTGAGTTTGAAAGAAGAATGATTGTAGATTCTCGAAGCGTTAGAATCAGCATCGGTAAAACGGCTGCACTTGTTCAGCATTCGATAGCAGTTATTAATGTTTTCTGTGATAGTTTCCCCAGCAGAAAATTCAGTCTGAACATCAAGCTTGTGATCATCAAATGACACTCCTTCGAAAAGGAGAACTGCGAAAATTGTCCAGTCCATCAGAAGAGCAACCGTACTACAAATTGCAGGGAAGTTTAATCAAGAAGAAATTGCGAATGTGTCTCTGAACGAACTATTTGTCACACATTACACCATACAGGCCATATTAGCCAACGATCTGTTCGAAATGCTCTACCGTTGGTCTTGAGCAAGAATAAACATCTCGAGTTCGCCAAAGAACACAAGGATTGAAATGTACATGACTGGAAAAAGGGTTACATATACCCATGAATCACGTTTTAAACTACACCATGTAGATAGCAGGTTGGGAATAAGAAGAAAAGAGACCCCCTCATCTGCACGGTATCTAAATCTTCAAGATGTTGGAAGCAATATTTTGATTAAGGGGATTTTTTCTTGGAATTGCATATTTTAATTCGTCTGGAAGAATGTCTGAACGTCCAAGGGTATTTAAATGTCATCGTATATCAAGTGCACTCTTTTATATTAATAAATTACTGACTAGTATACTTTCCAGACAAGTATACTTTCAACAGGAGATAGTGCCACCTCTTATATTGCTGATATTTTCTTCACGTGGTTCAAATATATTGAAAAAGCTTTACCTTGCTTAGCTGACCTTTACTATCATTAGATCTCAGTCCAGTTAGGATATGTGGGATTAAACCAAACGGAGCATCCAGTATTCTCCAATCTGAAAGCATTGAAAAGTGCAATTCATCGATAATGGTTTCAAATTCCTCATATAACTTACCAACAACTCATAGTCCATGCGAAGAAGAATCCATGCAGATTTAAGAGCACAAATGATATTTAAGGGGTTACTAACGATGTAATGTATAGAGGTCGATAATATATATAGTGTGATTTTAAACACATTAAATTCCATTGATAAAACTTTGAGATGTCTCAGATAACATTGCATTAAAAGATCATCTAATACAATGATTATAGCATTGACTGCATCCGAGGCTAAAAATATAGTAAAACGTGACATGCTTTAAAAAGTAAAATCCAAATTACCTTAAATAAAAATACGTTTCATCTGACAATTGATTAATATTCATTAAGTCATTGCTTCTCAAACTTTTAACACTTGAGACCCAATATTAAATCATAATTTTCACCGCGCTCCCCTTCTTTACAGTGACAATGTACTGAATTCAATACTACTATACTTTGAAGCTAAAGCTGCAATACAACTTTAACCTATTAATTGCCTCTAGCGTACATAAACGTCTCGCTCAGCCAAAGCGTTAATTACCCCGGACGTATATATACGTCTTTCCGAAGTGTGATCTATTCTATGATAGATAAAATTACTCCGAAGGCCTTGAAATGCAATAAAAACACATTGATAGTGTTTGCAAAGGATTAATTTTTTCCAGATGGTTTGTTTATTTATTCTCCCCCCCACACACACACTTATACATCATATACGCGCACCTAGGTGGAAAACGATGGCATTTGAGAGCGAATCGCGTAACTTTTCATTGGCAGTTATTGGACTAATTATAAACCGTTCAAATGATCAAGATAGGCGTTAATTTTTGTATATAATTTTATATAAGAAGCCCATGGTGTCACTCATAAGCAGTTACCTTGTCCTTAGAATTGTTAAATTACTTATAAAATACTTTGTGCTGCATATTTATAAGTATATTATTTAAGTATAAATGTGTATTTCATTTTTCATTAGGTCAGAATATATATTGTTTGCTTAGCTTCAGTAAATTAATATTTTTGTTAAATAATATTCTGTTTTAGACTCTTCAACATGCTCGCGCCCCCCTTATGGAGTATAACGCCCCCTAGAGGGCGCGCCCCACCGTTTGAGAAACGCTGCATTAAGTGGATCAAAAACATATAACCTATTTTACTTTTCAATTCTATCTGTCCGATCCAACCTCTACTATCAGATAATGTAAGATTCTGAATTCAAAACTATTTATGTCAGTGAGACTATTCTAAAATTATTAAATATTAAGAAATGTAATTTTTTTTTTCAAAAATAAAACTTATGCTTTAAAAAAAGATATATGAACAAAATAAGTTATTTTTCACACAGATATTATGAAAAAAACTTCATTATCTTTAAGTGAATCTGGAACGTTTGTATGTGTGTGACATTTTAGGTTTAACATAGGAATGTATATGTCTTCTTCTCAATGCAATCACCAGCTTCATCTTAAAATCGTCCATCAACTATAATTGTCTCTTTTTGCAGACGCTTGGCATTCTCTGCTATTATACGTGTCCTCTGACATGAAGAACTAATTCAAGTCCAACTATTAGCTCACACGGTCTATATATTTATTTATTAATATATTTGTATATTTATTTATCTTGGTGGAATTTTCAATCGTTAATTATATACATTTTAAAGCGCTCCATTGAACTAAAATTTTATATACAGGATTATGTTAGATGATAATACAATAATATAATAATAATTAATAAAAATTAATTGATTAAAACTAAATATTTAATGAATTACAAATACACAACCATGTTGACATCATTTTTGGCGACTTAGCGACCCTTTTGAAACTTGAAAAGGTTTTTTTCTCACGAGTTAAAGTATTCAGTTGAACTGAAATTTATATACACGATTGTTTTGGATGACAATACGAGACTTTAATGATAATTAATAAAAATGCATTACCACTTAATGTTGTGATTCTGTCCTATGTATACACATATTTATATTAATTGTAACTATTTAATAAAAAGTAGCTAAAATTTAATTTTTCTTTGTTGATCTATGTAGGAATTGACTAATTTTTTTTTATATTACTGCTTTTTCAGAGTGATTTCCCTACCAGAAATAATGGCAGCGAGGTTGCTCATTTTGCAGGTTCCCTTTCTTACATGTTACTTGTTGGAGAGCAGTGCATTTTACATCGTTTACAATACTCAGTAAATTGCTGATATCCCGAATTTTGCATAGTTTTCAAACAATTCATTTCTTTTGTTGCATTTTCAGTGCCATGTAAAGAGTTTACAGCTGTCATTGGACTTAGTTCTTGTTTATGTAAAAGATAAATTGTATAAAATCATGGCAGTCCGTTTTAAATCCTACTTTTTAAACTTTTAACTTTCCGTTTTAAATCCTACTTTTAAGATCTATTAGAACTAATTTGAAAATATTGCAAATATTTTTTGAAGGATTTGCCGTCATTCGGCTGAGTAACGATCTCAGTTGTTTTTTTGTATATTCTTAATGTAGTATAATGCTAATAAGCAAACCCTGAGACCTATAATTACTTTTCTCAGATAGCCAATAAACTCAGTGTATGCGAAATCGTTACATATGCTTTATGTAAAAGCATACGTTATTTGGAATTCAGCAATTGAACCAATTCAGTACTTAGACTACTTTTAAATATCTTTATTAGGACATTCAGATATGTACTGAAGAATCTTCTTTTACAAGAAAATCAAAGTATTAAAGCACTGATTTTTAAAAACAGGATAAATGACTAATCCGTAAGTAAATAATTATTAACATATAGTAAATCTATACTTTATTATACACTTTATTAAATTCATCTGCAACAAGTCAAAATATCAATCCGCTTCTTCCAAGAAGTACATTAAAAAAAGTGCTATACACCATACCAATAAAATATTTGAAAGTATGTGGGCTTTAAATTTCTTTTTTATATCGTGTGCTCAAAAAACAAATCAACCCAAAAATTGCACCAGGCCACAGTTTGCCGAAACAAAACATAAACCAAATAACAAGAAAATAGTGAATCAATTCTCCTTTCTGATTCAAGGATCACATGAATCTTTCATGAAATTTCAGAATTTAGTTTTACAAGCTGAAGCGAAACTGGCCACATACTAAAACTTGCAGTATCTGGGTTTATGCCAAGAACTATTCTGACTTTTCGTCTTTGCAAATTGGACAAATGGCAACAATTTCGTCAACATTTAATTCTTTTCTGTGAAACATTGTGCAATAACAAATCTAATATAGTTGAGTTTTATATTAATAGCATTTATTCCTCAGGAAAATTTAGTTATTGAGAATAGGGTTATGGTATGTAAAATAATATATATATATACATTCCTTATTCTGAATTCAATGAATTTATATTTGTAATATGACAATGGTGTTTAAATGTTGAAGGCAATGTATCTTAGAGTTCTTAAATAAGCTTATAAAAACATTTATTTTTGGCAAAACATTATGATTAAACATAAATATTTGAAATGAATGCCCTTGACTGGTCTTCCGGCTGTCTTAAATGTGTGGATTTCATAAGATATTCACAAAAATTTCAAACTACTTAAATTTGCAGATCAACATAGTAGGTTTATAAAAATACCAGATTTTTTTATTTCCCATTTACTAGTACAAATACTACAATTGTTTAAATAAGAATGGATGCAACTCCCTGCAAGTACATCGACATTAAAATGCAGTATACGCATAGCAAAAAGGCAGGGACACTTAACTAAAGTATGAAGATGACTGAAACTATTTGGATGTTTTGTGCAATATTAGTCTTGTTTTCACCGATTTTGTTTTAAATCACATTAGTACAAACTTTACAATCCCTAATACAAATACAAGGGACTTGTATAAATACGTATTTAGATAAAACCTAATTTTTAGTAAGAAATTTCGAAAATCAAACTACTCCCGTGGACGTGGTGTGGATGTTAGGAGAGAGTTGGGACAAGCTTATGTGTCCTTCTCGTCACTTGACTGTTATTCAAATTAAAAGGTCTGTAGAAAAGAGCCATCTTGCTGCTTCAGATTGCAACATAAATTCAAACCAAATAAAATAGCGTACATGAAAACGAAAAAAAATCACGTATAAATGCTCCTTCAACTTAATTATAATATTTAATATATATTATTATTTTTAAGGTACATTTATGTATTTAAGAGGTAAACGGCTTAAAGGCCGGCACGAGCGTGAAGTCCATTCTCTGAGTCGTCTGGGGTAGGTCAACACAGACAATAAAAATAAAAATATGTAATATGTAAAATAACTCATGTTTTTTTTATAAAATCTATAAAGTAAAGCGGGTGGTTAAACACGAATTTCTAATCAAAATAATTAATTTTTATTTTTAAAATATATTACACTAAGGTATCCGACTACGTTTAGAACCGTGATTTTGCAAAAGCATATAAATGGATAATAATTATGATATTTAGTGTCACTTAGATTAGAAAATACATATAAAATAGTTTTAAGAATAGTATTACAATAAAAAATTATTTAAGTACAATATTTTTACCAAAAATGAACTTAGAGTGACCCATTTTCAAACTGTTCTCCTTTTGAGAAAAATGCTTCAATTTTAATAATATTTTGCCTGTATATAGATCAGACCTCTGTACAGAGGCTCATCTAAAATTTGTGAAATAAATAACTTAAAAGTGGGTTTATCCATGTTTTACTACAACAGAGGGGAGAAATTTTAAGAAAAAAATGCTGATAAATATTTCAATGGATTGTAACTCTGAAAATAATGTGAATTTTTCAAAAATCATAGTTGAGCCTCTGTACAGAGGTCTGAGTTATTTACAGGCAAAATATTATTATAATAGAAGAATTTTTCACAAAAGGAGAACATTTTGGAAAGAGGTTATTCTAAATTAATATTTTGCCGAAATAGTGTATTTAAATAATTTTTTTTGTCAAAATGTCCTTAAAACAATTTTATACATATGTTCTAATCTATGTGACACTAAATATCATGAAAATTATCTATTTATTCGTGTTTTTACAATCACGGTTCCGAACGTAGTCGGATAACTTAATATATATATTTAGTAATACCTTACCTGTCGCAAAAATTCCTTTCAAGACTTTTACTGGAGTTAGGTAGATTGTTTTACATTAATTTACAGTAAGCAACTGAGAATGGGAATATTAACTTTTAAATTTACGAAAAATATTAATAGTTCTGAAAATATTAGTTTCCGAAACTAATTAATATAAAATTTTGAGCTAAAACCTATGTTCATTTAAAAGAATTAATTGAAGTAATAATAATCATGACTTAAATTTAACAAGTAATATAAAAAAAATTAAGTCAATTCCTACTTTGAATGAGTGAATAAAAAGTATTTTATTAAGGATTGAAAATAAGAATAGGATATATATGTAAATAAATATATATATAAAGAGAGAGAGAACTAATAGTAGAAATTGAAAAAAGAGCATGATTTGTATGCGTTGTTGTAAAACTCCACTCCCGGTTTGGCTGAAAAACAAGTTTTCGAAGCTAATTTTTGTCTTTGTTTTAACCGTTACATTGTTACAACAATAGAGACTAATCTAAGTTGGCGTCAAAAATCGAGCATTATTTTAATTTAATTTAATTAATTAATTAATATTTGGAGAAAAACTGTATTAACATCAAGTTACATCCACTACAAGTTTAAAAAAATTTATTTTAACGTGATTGGATGAATAGAATGTATTTTATGAATAATTGAGAACTCCTGCTCAAGAATATTTCTCCTTTTTTTTTTAAGTTTGAATATGTAATAGTTCTAAAAAGCACGAGTGGAATTTTTCAAATATATTCAAGATTCCACTAATTTTCATTAGAAATTATGAGCTACTTTTCTATGGATATTCTTTTTGATAAAAGTTCAAAGTATTTCATATAATTTTGAAAACATTAGGTTGATTAATTAATTTCCTGATTAGAAAATAATTAATTAAAATTGGTTTTTTATTAACGTTTATTTATGAGATACAATGTGGTTAGGAATATTTTCAATTGAGTATCTATTTCAAAATTATTTAAATCAGTCATTAGTCATGGCTCATAAATATCGATAAATATTATTAGCGAGTTCAGGACCATGATCACCCATATGTGATCAAGCGTTTCTCCCTTGACAGCCCACGGTATCATACATGTGATTGCGCTTTCTCTGACGTAAGTCCCATGATCACACCGATGTGATCTGAGTTTAGAACGTTTTAATATCGATTTTTACGAGACACTAGACGGCGTTTAAAGTCCATTTTTTTCGATAATGTTTCACAAAACTCTGAATTTCAACATGTGCTTTTCAGCTTCTAGTTTGTTTTTTTTTAAATTTATGTATGTACGCAATGACACATGTTTTAGATTTTTGGAGAGAATCGGGCATTTAAAGTTTCGTGATTTATTGCACTCAGATTTCTGTTTATATTTTGACTAAGTTGGAAAGATATGGAAAGTTTATATTGGGCTTCAGACATTCACAATAAGAGTTTAAGTATTTATTTTATTTGTGGTTCATATTTACAAAATTAATTTTAATACTCGAAGACATTTAAAGAGCAGATCTTCTTGGAACAAAAGCGATGAGTCTTTTTTAAAGTAAAATAATAGTTTGTGTATTCTTACTGACTCATTTTTCAATTCCAACTATTAGCTCGCACTGTCTATATATTTATTTATTTATATATTTGTATATTTATTTATTTATCTGAGTGCAATTTTCAATCGTTAATAAAATAAATTTTAAAGCGCTGAATTGAGCTGAAATTTTACATTTTGGATGGCAATACAATAATTTTTTAATTATAATTAATAAAAATTAATGGATTAAAACTAATTATTTAAAGAATTACAAATGCAGCCACGTTGGCGACTTAGCGACCCTTTTGGCGACTTGTGTCAAAACTTGAAAAGGTTTTATTCTCACGTGTTAAAGCATTCAGTTGGACTGAAATTAAAAGGACAATACGATACTTTAATGATAATTTAAAAAAACTAATTACCACTTAATGTTGTGATTCTGTTCTATGTATATACATATTTATATTAATTGTAACTATTTAATAAAAAGTAGCTAAAACCAAATTTTTCGTTGTTGATCTAGTAGGAATTGACAAAAACTATTTTTTTGTATTACTTGTTAATTCTGAAAATACAAATGATTTTTTTTCGTTGCTATCACAGCCAAAGTTGATATAACCAAAAGAGCAGAAAATATAATACTATGGTGATTCCAAGAAAACTATGCGCAATTTAAGAATTAATTAAAATTAAAAAACAATGTATTAGCTGTGATTTAAAAAAACATTATATGAGTTCAAGCCACAGTATATGTTTATGTGAGAATAAATTTAATGTTTGAGGTTTTCCATATAGTATTTCGTAATTTGTACGTCTATTTTATTTTTATCATCATAGTGAAAAGCGTACTTTTTTTTAAATTAAAAGGAAACATTTTCTTTAAAATTCGCAATTGCATTTTTTAAAATATAGTGAAAATTTTTGTACCGTATATTCAGATTTTTCAATGATAGTAAATGGTAAATTTTAGTGTATTAAATTGCTTAAGAATTGTATATGAATTTTTAAATTAAATTAGGCTTAGTAGGGAAATTGGCCTGGTCCTGTGTTTTCGTATACTCTCCGAAAGTGTGGGCTTGGAGAATCGCTTGTTTCTCTTTTCGCCAGTCCTGAAAGGATTAAAACACAAGTAATGTAAAAAAAAAATTAAGTCAATTCCTACTTAGATTAACAAAGAAAAAATTTGTTTCAGCTACTTTTTGTTGAATAATTACAACTAATATAAATATATATACATAGGACAGAATCACAACATTAAGTGGTCATTAATTTTTATTCATTATCATTAAAGTATCGTATTGTCATCCAAAACAATCGCCTATATAAAATTTCAGTTTAACTGAATACTTTAACACGCGAGAATAAAACCTTTTCACACAAGTTTTGACACAAGTCGCCAAAAGGATCGCTAAGTCGCCAAAAATTATGCCAATGTGGTTGTGTTTGTAATTCTTTAAATAATTAGTTTAAATCAATTAAAATTTTAATTAATTATTATTATATTATTGCATTGTCATCCAAAATAATCCTTTATATAAAATTTCAGCTCAATGGAGTGCTTTAAAATGTATTTTATTAACGGTTGAAAATTCCCCCAAGATAAATAAATATATAAATATATAGAGATTGTGAGCTAATAGTAGGAATTGAATAAAGTAGAGCAGAGAGAGGTGGGCTATTGTTTTTGCTAGAGGGTGACATTGTGAAGGCGAAAGCAAACTCTTTGTTGAAACAGTTACATTTATTGGTTAAATTTGCATTTCAGAAAAGGTATGAAACTGTTAATAAATAATGGGATAGGGGCAGTTTTATTCATTTTATTTATTATTCTAATTGCATACCACCTATTGCTTCAAGTACATTTAGTTATAAAATCAATTTAACAATTAAACAAACGCACCGTATCACACATTTAAATAGTTCTTTTTTTAAAAAAATCTGGAGTAAAATTGCTGGTTGAAATTCTCATCACAGTCTGCAAGCTCATGCCCGCTAACGTGCATCTATTTTCACTCCTGTTGATTGCAAGGAAAACTTCCAAATAAATATATTTGGACCCAACATTTTATGCCCATATGGTTTTCGGACGGTTTTGACGGGGCTCAAAATAACTCTTTGTGGGTCACGGGGGGCTCGAGGGCCTCTAGTTGCCCACACCTACACGAAAACAAACAAAAGATTAATTATATAAAATACTTGCTGTTTTAATTGTATAGTTCTGTGGATCCCAAACTTTTTTAACCCATGGATCCATTTTTATAGTCAAAACGTACCCACGGACCCTTTTTTAAAATCAAAACTTTCCGAAGGACGCCCAAGTGAAACAGCTACATAAATGCATTGTATAAAAATTACAAATAAAAAAATTTAAAAAAAACATTTTTTGAAGAATTATTTCTTGAAATTATAACTTTTGTTTGAAATAAAAAAAACGAAAATTAATTACTTTGATGAACTTGATGAGATGTTGCGATTGAATTTATATCCGTTTCAATGCCTGTGAGTAGCAAACACAAATCCCCACGATCACTAGTTTTTAGAATGTTTCTTTTTTGTGTGATGAGGTTTTTTACGGCACTGAATCCAAGTTCTACCAAATTGGAAGACGGAAAAATAGTCAAGAATTTCTCTACAATGACCCATAATGTTGGATATAAAATTGGGATACAATTTTGTAGCCAGAGTTTTTGGTATCCTTGTTCTAACATTGGCTTAAGTCCCTCATTTGTAAATATTTCAATAAGATGTTCCTATATTAGTATGGATTCATCTATATTTAGGATCTGAGCTACTCCGCGTAAAAAAGGGCTCAACACCAAATGAATTATTGTTATTCCTTTAAATTTTCATAAAAATAAAAATGAACCATTTTTATTTTTTTTATTTTTATATTGTATATACCTTGCACGGACCCATTGACATTGTTCAGGGACCTCCAAATCATATTTAATTTTCAACGGACCCTCCAAATAATACCAGGAACCCCTGTGACTCCTTAGGGTCCATTTTGGGAACCATTGGTATAGATGCATAAACGTTTCTACAAAGATATAATTCAATAAAACATATCTTAAATCTTATTCTCCATAAGCGAAGGAAGTCTTAATGTAAACTTTCAAAAATATACAGAAATCAAAGTGATAAAGTAAAAATGTTATTTCCATTGTCTCATAAGTTTAATTTTCTATAATATTAATTTGTGATAGATTTTATTGCATACGATGTCTTAAGGTATACGACTACGTTCGGAAACGTGATTAAAAAAAAGCACATAAATTGATAATGTCCATGATATCTAATGTTACTTAGATTAGAATACACGTATAAAATTGTCTTAGTAGAATTTGGACAAAAAAATTATTTAAAAACAATATTTTGGCAAAAAATAACTTAGAATAACTTTTTTTCAAAATGTTCCCCTTTTATAAAAAATAATAATATTAATCTAAAATAATAATATTTTGTGTGTGTGTGTGTGTGTAAAGACGTCTCCAGAGAGTCTGAACAATTTCTTTTAAAACATTCACATTATTTTTAGAGCTACACAACCCATTGGAATACTTATCGGTGTTTTTTCTTAAAATTTCTTCCCTCTGTTGTTGTAAATCATTATTATACCCACTCCTAAGTTATATATTTTAAAAATTCTAGTTGAGCCTCTGTACAGAGGTCTGAGATATATACAGGCAAAATATTATTATATAAAAGAAGCATTATTCACAGAAGTAGAATATTATGAAAATGTGTGGGTCATTCTATGTTCATTTTTTGTCAAAATAATGTACTTAAATAATTTTTCTACTGTAATAATATTTTTAAAACAATTTTATATACATTTTCTAATCTAAGTGACACTAAATATCATAAATATAATCGATTTATACGCTTTTGCAAAATCACGGTTCCAAACATAGTCGGATACCTTAATAACAAGTTCTATTATTACGTTGATTTTGCTTTTAGTATCATGTCATAAATATATTACTTATCAGAACTTTGATTTGGTATTGAAATAGGAAACTAAAAGTTATTATCTATTTTTAAAATATTTTCTTGCACATGTTATAAGGAAATTTATTCAATGATATACAAAATATTTAAGAAATATTACAGTTTTTAAGGAATATTTCTCAAATTAAATTAAAATATTTTAAATGTATATATATATATAGAGAGAGAGAGAGAGAGTAATATAAATACATTACACATCCAAATACAGATTATTTAAGCTATTTTACAAAAAAAAAACATATATTTGTTGGGTTTTTTTTTGTAAAATAGAGTAAATAATCTGTATTTGGATGTGTAATGTATTTATATTATTCTATCTTATATTTATTTTATGTTAAATTGAAATATTTTCAACAACGTTTCTTACGTTATACTGGTGATGTGATTCTTTGGGAACGTGGTGATAAAGCCAAGTTGGTATCATTTTTGCGACCAATTTTGCAATGGTGATCATGCTGGCGACAATTTTTGGTGAATTTGGGACCGTATGGATTCTTCTAGAAATTAGTGGAGAATTCATTTACTTCACGATCTATAACGCAAGCGGATTTTTCTTGAAGGATCTGCCGGGCATATAAATAGAGCTGCTCGCCGAAACGAGTCAGTATTGTTTTGACTAGCTATTAGTAAACTTGCGTAGACCGTGATAATTGATTAGCTCAGCTAATCAGAGTAATTAGCTTGAGAGTAATCTTTTACACACGTGTATTTTAGACTCTGAAGATGTTTTCTGAATGCTTTTGAAGGTGTGATGACCTTCGGAGATTTATTATGTGAAGATTGCTGCTGCATACTGTATCTCAAGGATTAGATTTTGGGGAAGAAATTCGCATCTCTCTTAAAGAACTGTCTTTGTTCTTTGTGACTGATTTGCATAAAATTATCGAGCCCCGATCTACATAATACATATTGTTACGAATTTTGTGTAAATAGTGTATATAATTTGTATGTGGATGTTTAATGTATTTATATTACTCTATGTGTTATGTTTATTTCATGTTAAAAGTGTGCCATTCACAAGCAGTGCCGCCCCTCACGTTATAATGGCGATTCAATGAGAACTTGGCGAAATCTTGGCGGTAGAGCCAAGTTGGCATCATTTTTGGCGGCCAATTTGGCGACTTTGGCGTCATTGGTGACCCTGTTGGCGAGTTCGGAACCCTCTGGAATCTTCTAGAAAGTAGTGGATCTCTCCACTAGTGTCACGTTCAATGACACAAGCAGTTATATTTCTGGAAGTTTCTGTCGCGCCTATAAAATAAAGATGCTGGCCGGAACGGCGGTTAGTCTGGATTAAACCAGCTAGTAGTGAGGATTGTTTTGTCTAGCGATTAGCTCGGCTGTGCTTGTGAATACTCTTTTACTTACGCGTATTTTTAAACACTGGTGATTGTGTTTGATTGCTGTTGAAGGTGTAAAGACCTTCGGAAATTTTCTCTGTGAATATTGCTGCTGAATCCTGTATTTAAAGGATTGGACTTTTGATAATAAATTCGCATCATTTTCTTTGTGATTGGTTTTGCATAAAATCCACGAACCCTCGGATCTACGTAACAATATTAAAGTTCAAAGGATTTTTTTAAATTAAATACAATTCTGAATTCTCATTTTAATAAACTATGCTGTGACAAAAAACTTACCGTTCCTAGGCAAGAAAAAGTTAAAAATAAATAAATTAATCATTATTTTCAATAACTAAATTATTAATTAATAAATTATTGTATTTTTTCAATGAAATACATCAAATTGGCTTAAGCTTAGTACCACTTTGGGAAGTAATTATTTAATTAGTCCCCTAAGAGATTAAATGGCTTTGTTTTCTAAAAATAAATCTTCAATTTTTAATTAAAAAGATTTATTTATTAACAAGAAAAATATTTTTTTTACTGATTTTTCATACACACAAAATAATACAATTATTCTTAATTGAAATCTGAGTATTTATGACTCTTTTGCTAATGAAGTAATACAAAATTGATACATTAAATTTAATTACTAACTTTCTACGTATTGCTTCAATTTTTTTTTTAAACCGTTTAAGATAAGTAATTGTAATTAAGTAATGAAAACAAGTCTGAAGTTTTTCTGCAAATGCCGGACAAGAAAAAGAAAAACTAAATAGTTTGAGAAATTTATATTGTTAAAAGTATTTTTCATCATAGGTAAAATACTAAAAGTTTTCATAAACGATAAAAATTATTTTATTGTTTATTTACCTCTATAAATACATTTACTCTAATGAATTCATGAAGAAAACCAATTTCTTAACATTCTGGATAGGTACAATTAATTATCAGAGGAGTTTATATTTATTCAATTAATTATATATATATATATAATTTAAACTAATTGTTCTAAATTAAGATTCAACCAAATTGGTCTTCTGAGTGTTAATTAAACCTATATTAATAATCGTGTGGTTTAATTTTACTTTTTGAATAAATAAACTTTCGTGTACAATTAATTAGGGGACTTAGTGAAATATGTTATTTAACTTCATTAAGTTTTTAAAAAAAATTTAATTCAATAAACAAACACAAGTTGAGATTTTAGAGGAAAAGTTTAAGCCAAAATAATCATCAACAAATAAAAATGGTTTAAAAAAATAATGCATAAAGTTTTTATAAAGAAATGCTAAAAAGTGTTAAATCATTTTAAATTTAATTGGTACATAAAATGTCATTGAATTAATTATGAAAATAAACAGCGCCTTTTTTTAGATAACTTCTGTATTTATATTAAAATGGCAGATGCATTATTCATTATGAATATTTAATGTTTTATATAAATCTAATTCTATATGTTAAATAATTAATGAATTGATCACAAACTGAAAAAATATTTCCAGCAGAGTGTCTAACTCAAATAATTTGCATATAAAATCACAGTAATGATAACTAGCTGTATGGCCCAGTGTTGCGCGGGCTCTTCCGAAAGCCTAACTTTTTGGCCCGTAAATTCCCCTTTTGGTGTCAGCACTTCCTGGTGTGTGGCCATGGTAGCCGAGTGGCTGGCCTTGTCATGAATTCGAGCCCAGTACTACTAAAGATCCGCCGTGTAGGTGAGCGATGTAAGTTAAATCTTTCGAGAGCTCAAACGTCCTCCCATTGGTGTGGTAGTTAGGAGAGGGGAAGTGCCAACTCATTTATCGTCCATATCACTTGACCATGGTTCAAAATTACGTGGTCCGTCGCCAAAAGCCCTCGAGTAGCTGAATAGTGCGACGATAATATTCACTCACTCACTTCCTGGTGTGTGTGAGTGATTTCTATGTCAATGTCATTACAATTCCCTTTTTTGAAATTTCTTCCACTTCTCTTCATTTTAAGACAAATTTATTTTCTCTCTATCCCGGCATTACACACGGCCATTTTGAGTGTAAAACTATTTTTTCCTCTTTTTTTCTCAGAAATAAGAACTTTCTTCAAATTTCGATAAATGACACATAAAACAATACTACTTTAGTTAAAAAAATTATTAATTTAAAACAATAAAGGGGAAATATTTCCGAGATGCTAGGGATATTACAAAATACTCTATAAGTGCATTCATTAGTTTTTAACATTAGTTACTTTCTAAGAATCTAAAATAATAAACTGTGTTTTCAGACTTTTATTTATCAATCAATCGGTTCATACATTTAGCTTAAAAATGTCTCCAAAAACTAGTGTAGTATTATCCGAAATATAAGACAATGCACTATTTTACTTTAAAAAAAAAATTAAGTAATAAAATAATAGAAAAAGGGAGAAAAAGAAATAAGGTTGCCAAATTTGTCTTTTCCCGCATGCGCCATAAGCACTCAAACTCTTGAACTTTGTGGTAGGTTTACCACTATTAATTAATGTTGACATTTGGTGATTTTTTTTCTATGCATTTTTTTTTTTTTTTTTTTTTTTTTTTGGCCTAAAAAAAAAGACATTTCCCTTTTTAAAAAAAAAAACCAGTATTATGTTCGTAAAAGGAAAAAAAGTAGAAATTTTCAAAATTAAAAAAAGTCTATAACCATTTTAAGGTATCCGACTACGTTTGGAACCGTGATTTTTCAAAAGCTTATAAATGGATAATATTTATGATATTTAGCGTCACTTAGATTAGACAATGTATATAAAATTGGGTTAAGAATAGTATTACAATAAAAAATTATTTAAGTACAATATTTTGACAAAAAATTAACTTAGAATAACATTTTTTCCTAATGTTCTCCTTTTGTAAAAAATGCTTCTATTGTATTAATATTTTTCCTGTCAATAGCGCAGACCTCTGTACAGAGACCTAACTAGAATTTTTGAAATGCATAACTCGGAAGTCTGTTTATCCATGTTTTACGAAAACAGAAGGGAGAAATTTTAAGAAAATACGCCGACAATTATTTCAAATGGTTGTAACTCTGAAAATAATGTGAATTTTTCAAAACTCATAGTTGAGCCTCTGTTCAGAGGTCTGAGCTATATACAGGCAAAATATTAATACAATAGAAGCATTTTTTACAAAAGGATAACATTTGAAAAAAGTTTGCTCTAAGTTAATTTTTTGCCAAAATATTGTATTTAAATAATTTTATTTTTTATAATAATGTCCTTAAAACAATTTAATACACGTATTCTAATCTAAGTGACACTAAATATCATGAAAATTATCCATTTATGCGCTTTTTTAAAATCATGGTTCCGAACGTAGTCGGATACCTTAAAGGAATTTCACTATATTTCATTTCAGGTTAAAAATTAAAAGAGCTAAGTTATGAAATTCCGTTAGGCTCGAAAACCAGTATCGGACTCCAATTACGCTGTTTGCCTTGCATAAACGTAGATCTTTTTTTTTCTTTTTTGAGTGCTTAATTTTTAAGTTAACGTTTCCAAATTTCACACATTGATAACAAACAACGAGGATTTTTAAACAAAAAGAGGAATAAAAAAACAATGCACAAATGAATTCTTGAAAAGACTGTATTAGATGAAAAACACTTTTTTAATATCCCTAATTTTGAACCAGTTTTTTTTTTTTTAAATTTTGAATAGATTATTGATAATATCGTTACTAAGACATTAATAGTCTGAACAAAAAGTTTGATGCCATTGCGTTTATTAGACCGAGCTACAGGTGATCGGAATATTGTCAGGTTTGAAAAAAAATTACAAAGTTCAATGAATATTACGAAAAGATATCTCGGATATTGTTATCGTGATTCTCTTCTTGTCGTTACCTTCAAGTGAGTCTTGTCGAATAATTTCCATTTTATCAATTGCGTAAGCATTCTCATATTAATTTTCAAAATGATAGTAATTTAGTCCGTTAAGTTTTATAAACGTGTATATTCATTTCCAAATATATATTTGTAAGAACTGCGTATTGAAAGTCTTTGTATAAAATATAAAAGCAGATAATATTCCTTTTTATATAAACAGTATACATTGAAGTAAAGAATTACTTTTTATTTGTATTCTTAGTACTAATTTAGTTTTAATAAAATAGTGTGTTTTGTGTGCCGTAAACTTGTACAAAAAGTACCAAAAAAGAAAAAAAAAATGTTGACTTCCATATATTAAGTATGGAATAATGAATATAAAATTGAATACTGTTAAGGCGCCGGTCGCGAATTGGGGGGCGTGACTCCCTGGGGGGCTTGATAATCCTAAGTGGGGGAGCAAGCACATCTAAAAGTCTAAAATAAAAGATTATTTAAAAATTATTAATTTATTGAAAGGAAGCAAAACAAAATACATGCTGACGTAATAAAAATATAAAATGCGTATTTACACTGATATAATTTATATACTTCTAAATGTATCAGAACTGTACAATGTATTTGATAATTCATTTATCTATACTTAGTTTAATAAGTACTACATTTGTAAATGGAAAAAAAAATGTACGATATACTTTTGTTTTCAATGTAGAATATTCATATCATTCACCCCTGACCAAATTTTAAAGAGTGATTTATTACTCAATTGCCTTTTGATTTCGACACTTGACGTAAAATCTATGAAGATTTCTTCTACGGCAGTTGAGAGCCTTTCTGTATCAAAGTACCTGTACACTTGGTATCTTCTTTTATTAAAAATTATTTTGCAATCTATTCTAATTTAAAAACTAGAAAGGAAAAGTAACATGATACTTAAACTGTAACTTAAAAATAATTTACTTAAAACAAATATTACTTAAAAGCAGTTCATACGAATTTCAATATTTATTTTGATAGTTTATAAGATTTATAATTAAGGTCGTTCCGTAGATTTATCGTCAAAATACTTTATTATTCGATGCAATACATTGTTATTGTATAAAGGGGGCATTTAATATTTAGGATTGAAAATTGGTCCGCCCATATTGGAAGTTTAAAAAGCACTGTGTTAGGGCAAGATTCTCTTAAAAATCAACTTTTTTTTCGTGTGTTGATAGAGAAAAAAAGTTTAAAATGTAAGTTTTATGTTCACCTCTTTTATGTACGTCAGTAAAGTGTTGTTTGGTTTTAATGTGTTTCAATAAATAATTATAGAAAATCAATTTTTTAATTTTGCTTTCAGTTTTATTATGAAATTTCAACTGTGCTAATGAGTAAATATTTTTCTTAAACAGTGTAATCCTAATCCCGGAATTTGGATAATATTATCCCGATATATTAGGATTTGTATAATGTAATCCCAATGTCACGGGACTGAAAATATAACACTGGATCGCAAACCCTAAGACATATCGTGATGAGAGAGTGAATGAATGGGTTGCCTTTCTCCTTTTTATATCTCTGTTACTTCTTTATACCTCCTTTTCTCCTTTATACCCCTTTTTCTCTTTAGATAAAACTGAAACACAAAACATAGGTACATTGTTCATATCTTAAAAAAATACTAATTTTCTAAAACATTCAAACTCCTCAGCCATTCCTATTGCTTCGCAAATTCGGCTTTCAAGCCTCGCCACTATCTCCTCATAACCGGTAATAACTCTAGAATAATGCCACAGCTAGATGTCAGTGGG
>BMAV01014990.1:43876-61144 GCA_019973955.1 Trichonephila inaurata madagascariensis
AAAAAAAAATATTTTAAAGTTTTGACCCAAGTCGCTAAAAATGAAATCAAGTCGCCAAAAATGCTGCCATCGTGGCTGTATCTGTAATTCTTTAAATAATTAGTTAGTTTCAGTCGATTCAATTTTATTAACTATAATTAAATTATCGTATTTTTACCCCAAACAATAGTGTATAGAAAATTTCAGCTCAAGTGAGCGCTTTAAAACGTTCGGAAAAAAAAAACCTTTTTAGGTTTTGACACAAGTCGCTAAAAGGGTCTCTAAGTTGCCAAAAGTGATGCCAACGTTACTGTACTTGTAATTCTTTGAATAATTAGTGTTAATCATTTTTTTTTATTAATTATAATTTAATTACTGTATTGTCATCCAAAATAATCATGTATATAAAATGTCAGCTCAATTGAGTGCTTTAAATTGTATTTTATTAACGATTGAAATTTCCACCAAGATAAATAAATAAAAATATTGAGAGTGTGAGCTAATAGTAGGAATTAAAAAAGGAACATGATACAAAATTGTTAAAAAGGAAAGAATCTAATTGCAATGAAGATACAATTTTTAGCACAATTTCTAAGCCCGAGCCATCAGAGATTTTAGATTATTTTGAAAAAAAGATAATCCGGATGAAATTATTACACAAAATTACGTTCCAGGCTTAATGACAGTGCAATTGATGCATTGTTTTTTAAGATCACATTTCAAAAATTTGTACTAGTATCACAGACTGAGTAGAGATATTTACATTTTTTTGTGATTTAAATAAGTAAGATGTTCCTTTATTTTTTTTTGTGCGTTCTTTATAAACTGTTATAATTTATAAGTTACAATATTTTTTTTTTTTTGTGATGCTTACACTCTCTAATAAAACTGGGATATATAAAACAAAACACACCTGCGTTTTCGTGTTTTTTTCTAAAATTTCTAATATCGGAATTAAAACAGTATCTCGGTATTAAGATCTAAAAAATACCGAATACCCCCCGGTATTGAACTTTTGGTTAAATATTGCAATCTCTAATTGAGCCCAAACAGAGATGTGGCCTGAATTGGAAACTAAGCAGCCTAAGTTATTCTTTGTAATATTTCATTGCAAAAAAATCACTGTTGCAGATATTTATAATATAATCATCCAAATATATTTTTTCACTTTCCAAATAAAAATTGTACCAATAAGAACAAGGGTAAAATACACGTATGCAGTATGTCCTGTGACTTATATTTCAACTTTCAATCTGTTTATTCGTAAAAGGAAAATTCTCTAAGTGGAAATAAATCGCCAAGAGAATATTTTGAGCAACGTAACAGATGGATTTCAAGAACTATTCCGTCTTTTATCTCCAGATCAAATATATATTTTTCTCATGTACAAATTGATGGAAATATTCAAGCGGGTGAATTGAAAAATCTTTTTTATTTATAAATACTAAATATTTTTGAATTCTTATCCTATATTTCAGGAAGCCTAGATATGTGCCTTTTAGTATGTAAAAGTTTTTACATAATGGGAAGTATTAACTGAATCCATTGAGAGATAGATAGAAAATGCATTTCTATAAAATACATTAAAAATAAAAGTAACATAATCCATAGTTTTACATTGCACAAATAAAAGAAGAGTTAATATATATATATATATATATATACTGGTTTTTCTTTATTCTGTTAAAAGTCGTATTTGTATAAGGACAAATTAATGTCAATATTTCAGAAACAAATTTTGTTCTACTTTTATGACATTGAAAACGATTGTGTATTAGCATGCTTGTTTAAATTTAGAAAAAAAATATGTATATATATATAGGCTGATTCTCTACAAACAAGAGATAACATCCAAACAATAACATTCGAAAAACACATAGACAGTAGGAAAATCACATAATGAAGGACATATGAGTAATCGAGATTAAAAATTATAAAATGGATGCTGCAGTGTTATAAACATTACTGACTTAGGACAGCTAATATATAAAATAATTTATATAAAAGTGGGGTTGAACATGTTCTTTAGCCAGCCAACCTTCCCCCTTTATGTAAATAATATATATATATATATATATATATATATATATTTCTTGAAAATTTTTCATAACCGAAGTATAAATTTTCCTTTAAAATTTACATTTAAAAGACTTTTTTAGATTGATAGTGGGAGACTTTCTGTAAAGTTTCTACCCGCGCCGCAAAATAAAGATTTCAACAAACTTGCTGTAAAACAGGAAAATAATTCAAATAAAAACAAAGGAAACTATCAGTGTTGCTTGATTCGATGACTTCCTGCAATTATGAAATTTTTAACAAACCATCAAAGAAACAAGTTTTACGTTCTTACATGGATTTAAGCTTCAAATATAAGCAACATAGCTGGTGTAATATCCTTAATGATGGCTGTAAACCTTTACTTCAGCTTTTCAATGTTCCATATGTTCACCGCGTACACTTTTTATTTCATAAATTTGTATTCAACGTAATTTAGAAGTCAGATCCAAAGATCGTTAAGCCCACATTCTTTTATACTACATGCATCTATATAAAAAGGAATAATTCCGATGGATCTGAACAGTTTGGGGAAAATAAGATTGTGCTCTATCCTACTAGAATACAATCCCATCAATATCTGAAGCATAGCTCCAAAATTCTTTTCAATATTTTGTGGCATGCATTACCAGTAATTGTCCTCTCTGCAAACATGAAGTGCTCAAAGATCTTTGAACTCATGAAATTCCTTCCACACATTCACTTTCAGAGTTTTCATTTCCACTTCAGCAGTGTATTAAGCTGTTTTTTAATCCAAATTATGTTGTTGTGTTGTTGCTAATCTCCAGTATTCAGCAGAGCTAAAATATGGCCATGGGTTTGTTTTCTAGTAAACAGTCTAAGAGACGAACATCAATGTAGAAAAAAGGTCTTGGAAGGTCATATTTTGGAAATGGGCCATTCTATGTTCATTTTTTGTCAAAATATTGTACTTAAATAAATTTTTTATTGCAATACTATTCTTAAAACAATTTTATATAGATTTTTTAATATAAGTGACACTAAATATCATAAATATTATCCCTTTATACGCTTTTGCAAAATCACGGTTCCGAACGTAGTCGAATACCTTAATTGACACCACTTTCGTTTCTCTTCAATTCTTCAATAAAATGTTTTGATAGCTAATCTGATGAGACCCTGCTTTTGAAATTTACTGTTGAAATCTGTATCTGCCTGTTCATTCGTTAATCCACGCAGACCAGCACATACGACTTCACTCTTCTGTTACAATTGTTTCACGTCTCCAGCAATAACATCGAATTGTTAATGATTTTACATAGACATATAGCGAAATAAGATGTGATTATCTCAAGAATCTGCAGTTATTTTTTTTTTTATTATAACGCTGTATTATATTTGTAATATTCTACGAATATAGAAGAATAACAAACTTCAAAAGTTTACAAGAAATTAAGTCTTTTCCCTCTTTTTTAAATTCTAGAATTCCATTAATCTTAGTTTTTTGTCCAACCTCCATATCCGGTATGCTATAGTTTGCACTCTCTTTTTTGTAAGAGTTTATTAACCAAACGATTATTAAAATGTTCTGGATTCACTTTATAGTATTTTAAACTTCATTAAAATTATGTTTTATCAGCACATTACACACACAAAAAACATGCCATATGTAAAACGAATAAAACACATTTTTAAATGAGGTTCCACATATACTAAAACATGGATTTTTATTTACATTTTTTAATTACATTTATTTACATTTTTAATTTATTTTATTACATTTATTTTTATTTTAATTTATTATTTACATTTTATTACATTTATTTATTTACATTTATTACTTATATTAAGTAATCTATTGGTATATATAAAATATTCTGTAAGAAATATTCAAAATTTCGGTCACTACTCGTAGGAACTTGTTTACAGAACTCTAGAAAGTTTCAACAATGTTTTGAATATGGGTGAATTGCAATTACACTGGAATGAATAATTTAAATGCTTATCGGAATTATTTATTTGAGCGGAATGTAATTTAATAACGAGTGGCCAAAAGATTAATCAGCGATACATGATGGATTTACGTAAGCATTTAATTAAAAGAACAAGCTTAAAAATTTCATTTGACTTACCCTTTAATAACTAATTGACAAGGCAGACATATTTTATTAAAGAGGCATTAATTATTGATATGTTGTATATCAAAAACAAACTTCTGACTTAATTTATGAAACAGACTGAGTTTTCTCTTTCTATGTTCTGATAAATAAACTCTCTAAAATTTGAAAGAAAAATTTATTAACTAATTATTTTAATAAAATAGTTTTGCTTCACAATTCTTGGTTACTTTAGAAATGTTTTTGAGTGTAATGTTTCAAAAGATTCTAATCGATAAATGCTTATAATTTCAATGCAATTAGAATAGTTGGAGGGAAATTTTAAAAAATTATTATTGCATATACTGCACATCGATATATTCAATCTTTTTTGTGTGTTTTTGATATATTTGCCACATAATGCGCAAATCTGAAATACACAAGTGCAAAACTTTCATTTTTATGTCAAAAAAAGTCTATAACTTTATAATTAAAGACTTGATTCAAAGTAAACATGACACATATAGTTGAAATCATCCTTTAAATATACAGTATATCTAACTCTCAAGAAGAAATGAATTATAATTGTTGGTCAGTGTATACCAGCATAGCATTGTTGGCGAACAATTGAAATGGAATTCAACGATAAGCAAAAACATATAATGGATGGTGATTTGTCGTGTTATCGAATACTGACAGTTTTCACTAGACATAATTTCTTTTAAAGTCTAACCTTCTTTTCCCGAGCCGAGCTCGGGAAAGCTTCATCACTTGACCATGGCTCAAAATTACGAAGTCCGTCGCCAAAAGCCTTCGCATGAACAGTGCAATGTTAATATTCACTCACTCAACCGAGCTGAGCTCACGCATGCAAAACGTACCCTCCTGGATCATCCCGAGTGTAGTTCGGGCACTGTGAAAATTTACACTGTGTTATTGATCTGCTGAGAATTCCCTTCACACTTGTTTATAAGACAGTTGATTACATTCCACCAACAGAAAAGATAACTAATCCAACAGGATAATGTATTATTTGCTGCTGAAAAAGAGACAGTAAAGTGAAGAAAAGACACAAGGTTGGTTCTATTATCCAATACCGATGTGGTGTTATGTGCAATATACCGTGTTCTTACAATTTATCATACGCGATGAAATTTTCTTTAATAATTTCATAATCATTAATGCAAATGCAAAAGATGCAAATAAAATTTATAATTCAAGTTAAAAGCTAGGTGTTCTAAGCTGTGCATTTATAGTTACTGTGAATTCACATCAAGGTTTAATGATTTGTACCAAACAAAAAGCCTTCTGTACAGGTTAATTACCCATTTATTTAAATAGATGGTTCAGTCCTAGGAGAGCCCCCACCCTTGGCACGAATGTTTTCGGTTGGCGATAATTGTGCCATCTTGGTAACCCTACTTTGCTACTTTAGATATGGTAAACCTAACTATTTCTGGAATTTTCATATTTTGTCGGCGGGCATTTTGAATTTCGTCATTTTGTTGTTGGGCACTGGGCTGGAAATATGGCACGTGTGTGAGTGAATATACCTTCGAATTTTTTACTTTGTTGAATGCGAAATGTAAGAAAAAATTGATTGGATTGTGTATGAAGGAAGGAAGAATTGTTTGTTTCGAATTATGAATGTTCTAAATGTATTGAGTGAACGGGATTATACGAACGGAGATGTCGAATGGGTATGTTCGACCATTACATCGCAGATATGTATGGCGGCCCTCCCACGGTCATTCGCTTAGCGATAAGGCCTTCAAGGCTTTTTTTAAAATTTACTTTCACACTGTACCCTTCACTCAGAAAAGATCAGCAGTAAGAAAGTAAGTACTGTTTTTTAATTTTATCTTAAATATATTTGATTAATTTCTGTATTGCTTACATATATTTTCATTACGCATCCACCTTGTCCCGCTGTATTCACTTGCCGCTATTGTTGGTTTCGTTTGGCGCCATCTCGTTCTGTCTTGGCTTATCGCCAAGGGTGTGTGGGCTCTCCTAGGATTTTACCAAATAGATTGCTTTACTTTAATTTTTGGGGAATTTTTTATGTGAATGTGTGGTGCTATTGTGTTTAAAAAGATATGCATATTTGAAAATAGCCATAAGAAAGTTGACATTTTTTAATCCAGAAATAAAATGATCCTGGAAGGGATTAAATAAGTAATATTTAGGTACATGTGAAGTATAAATATTTTTATGTTAATCTTTTCTGTATTTTAAAGTATCATTTTTCAATTCCTACTATTAGCTCACACTCTCTATATATTTATTTATTTATCTCTTGGTGGAAATTTCAATCGTTAATAAAATATTTTAAAGCACTCAACTGAGCTGAAATTTTCTATACACTATTATTTTGGGTAAAAATGCGATAATTTAATTATAATTAATTAAAATTAATTAACTGAAACTAATTATTTACAGAATTACAGATACAGTCACGTTGGTTTCATTTTTAGCGACTTGGGTCAAAACTTTAAACGATTTTTTTTTCACGTTTTAGAGCATTCAGTTGAACTGAAATTTTTTCCTCGATTGTTTTGGATGACAATACAATACTTTAAGGTTAATTAATAAAAATTAATTTCCACTAAATGTTGTGATTATGTCATATGTATATACATATTTATATTAATTGTAACTAATTAATAAAAAGTAGCTATGATAAAATTTTTCTTTGTTGATCTAAGGAGGAATTGATTTAATTTTTTTTTTTTATATTACTTGTTATATATTCAACGTATAACGCGCAACCTTAAATTTTGATCTTCGTTTCTTGTGGTAAATATGCTCTTTGCATGACACATTATACTGTAGTTAGAAAAATTATAAAGATAGCATTAAAATAAAAAAAAAAAGTGTAAAGAAAATTTCTATCATTTTTAAAGCTATCAAATAAATTTAAACGTGTTAATTTTAAATAATGTTAGATAGAAATATTTGAAAAATAAATGCAAATTACTATAAAACAGTTAAAAAAAATACATAATTTATAAAACCTTGTTTTGTTTGAAATGTTACAACTCTCTTCACTTCTAAGCAACTGAATAATTCAGCATGTTATTTCATGGTAATTCGATCTGAAACTTTAACTTAATACGGATAGTTTTTTGGATGTAATTGTGCGAATTTTTTGTAAGAAAAATAAATTACCACCTTGTTTGTCAAAAATGTGTGAGTGAATAGTTTATAAGAGTTTCACTGTAAAGAAACACGTAAAATTTTATTGGGCCCGTTTCTTTTTAACCTTTACATCAATGATATTCCAAATTATTTCCTTACAAATATCAATATGTTTGCCGACGACACGGCCGTGCACACCACGTACAAAAACACCAAATCCATCACATTCGCGTTCAACAAAGCGGCCGCGGTAGCCGAGTGGTATAGGAATCGGATCGTGGCTTGCCTTGTCACGAGTTCGAGCTCAGTACCACTAAAGACACGCCGTGTAGGGCAGCGATGCAAGTTAAATCTGTCGAGAGCTGAAACGTCCTCCCGTTGGTGTGGTGTGGTAGTTAGGAGAGGGGGTGCCAGCTCAGGTGTCGTCCACGTCACTTGACCATGGTTCAAAATTACGTGGTCCGTCGCCAAATGCCCTCGTGTAGATTAACAGTGCGACGTTAATATTCAATTAATCAATCAATCGCGTTCAATAAACACCTCAAATTACTCGAATCTTAATATGACAGGTGGAAAATCAGCATTAATGTTGAAAAATCCGACGTCATTTTTACACATAAACATATTAATCCACCGCCACCTATCATTTATAATACACCAATACCACGGTCTCAGGAAACCAAATACTTCGGTTTATTTTTTGGCAAACGCCTGTTTTAGGAACAACATATATAACATACGCTTGATAAATTGGGGAGACTAAAATTTAAATAATTCCCCTTAATTTCCCTGAATTCTGAATTAAGTATTGTGACGGGCTAGCGCGTGTTTTCTTTAACATGTCCTTTGGGTACCTTTTGGGGCCAAGATTAATGGCAACTCTTTTCCAACCAAAACCCAAGAAGTGAAACGTGAAGATTAAATGCAAATTAGATAGCTTTTAAATAACAGAAGTTTCAGTAAGTAAGATGGAAATTTGGGGAATGTTATGTGAGGGATTCATACAATTGTGAAAGGACGGCCAACGGAGGTTATTCCGAAGATAAAGCCATTAGGTCAAGGTGCATACCATTGCGCTCGCGTAAAGACGCAGCTCCCTAGAATCGGAGCTAAGATTGGATTAAGGTAGGATTGACTATTTAATATTAGGACGTGTTATTTTTGGAATTGAGATTAGGCTGGTTCGATATTGATAGTGGTCCGAGTAAGGTTAATTCGGTATTACTTGTATGTGTGTGTTTGTTCATCGTAGATTCTCACATTTATAATCATTATCTAATCTGTTAAAAGTTTAAGTTATAGTTCTTAATAAAGACATATTAAGAATATAAACATGCCTGTACCTTTTGAAAATCGTACACCTATAGCTCACGCGGATAATCAAAGAGAAGGTCACCCAAGGGGGGCATTTTTACAGTATTGAGAACAAAGTGCTGATTTATACAGTCGTGATGCGTCCCATTATTTTTTACGCTTGTCCAGTTTGGGGATATGCCGTTAAAACTAACATAAATATTTCAGATACTTTGCAAAATTCTCTTATTCGGATGATCGTCAAAGCACCTTGCTACATGAAAAACGATTACATCCGCAAAGCATTAAAAATTAAATAATTTAAACCTCATGTACAACACATCGCTAAAAATTTTTTTGATTCTCTTCAGCACACTAGTAACATAAACATAATTAATTTCCCAAATTATACAGTATATATAAAATCTAAAAAAGACCAAGAATACTTCTTCACTAGCCTAATCCTCCTTAACTTTTAAATTTCTAGTGCAATTTTTATTGCACTTAGATTCGCAATTTTTAAATTTCACTCTTAATATTTTTTTTTTTATTTTTGGCTTGCTCTACTAGACACAAGTCCCCCTCCCCTACTACGTATTTCAATTTCTAATACCTTTCGGGCGGTCAATGAGAGTATTGTCAACACTTACCATGCACCAATGAGAGAGAAGCCTTTCAGGTATCCTTCTGCTTGAACTTTTTACTTTCATGCATGAACTTTTTCAAACGATCACCTCGACCAATCAGGATGCACCTTACCAAGCATGAAAATGAAAACTTTGTTCTGCATCAAATTCCCCGCCTGATATGGGATTGGGAGGGGGGGGGGGGTTGCAAGCGGCCCATATGCCTAACTAAAAGACTATAAGGGAACACGTACATTATTGGAGACGCAGCTCAAAATTTTGATCCATGATCAAATGACGAGGAAGTCACCTGGGATGGCACCCCCTTTCCGAACTTCCACACAAAACCAATGGAAGGGCTATGGTCCCCAATAGATTGAACGTGCAACAGCACTTCTACAAATTGGAATATACCGTAAAATCCGGCGTATAACGCATACATTTAACACAAAAGATAGAAATTTACGGGTGCGTGTTATACGCCGAACTTTCCTAAGTACTTTCCTTTTTGTTAACTGCTATCCATAATATTATTCCAAAGGCTTTGGAAAGCAATAAAATGACCTTGACAGTGTTTGCGAAGTATTTACTTGCTTCAGAGGGTTTGATTATTTATTCCTTTTCTAACCCCCCCCTCCCCCCTCATTACACCACATACGCTTATCTACGTGCTAAACGGTGGCATTGGGGAATGAATTGCGTAGTTTTTAATTGGCATTTAAAGGATTAATTACATAAACCTACAAATTATATCCAGATAAGTGATAATGTCGGCATATTATTTTATATATAACAAATCCATAGCGCCACTGGTAATTATTAAACATGTCCTTAACGTAGTATTGTTAAATTAATTATATAAAATAAATTGTGCAGACTGATACATTTATAAGTGTATTATAGTGTAAATGAGTATTTAATTTTTTATTATGTTAGAATATATTTGTGTTTAATTTCAGTAAGTTAAAAATTTGTTTAAATAATCTTTTTTTTTTTTCGACTTTTCAGTATGGTCGGGCCCCCTTCGTACGGTTATCACGCCCCCCTGGGGGGGTGCCCTGCTGTTTGGAAACACTGACTTTTTGCGAATCAGTTGGAGTGAAAAATGTCTACCTAGGTTTCCCTTTCCGTATAAGGTTCAAAAATAAGCCATTCATGTTACGATTTGTGAAGGCGGGAAGAAGTGAGTTAAGTTCCAGTTAACGTAAAAGTGCATGTTTTGTGTGTCCATCTTCTAAATGACGTATATATACGTCTAAATTTCAAGAATATTTTGCCAAGTGCCTGATAGGAAGTGAATGAAAGTATTGGACATCCTGCAAAAAAACAAAAGTATAAAAGGCTTATTTTCATATGCTAAGATGAGGGACAGTCGATACAATGGAATCCGTATTCTTAACCCTCCTCCCCTCGATATTCAATTGCTTATAGATCAGATCAGCGTTTCTCAAACCGTGGGGCGCGTCCCCCTTTAGGGGGGCTCGATAAATTTACGAGGGGGACGAGAGCATATTAGAAAGTCCAAAACAAAAAATTATTTTAAAAAATTATTAATTTACTAAAAGTAAACAAATAATGCTCTTTCTAATATAATAAAATATAGAATGCATGTTTACACGGATATAATACACTTATAAATGTATCAGTACCGTACAATGTATTTTATTATTAATTTAACAGTACAGTTCAGAACAAGTTTGATAATTACCAGTGACACCATGGACTTGTATTAGCACTTATACCTTGATAATTTGTACGGTTTATAATTAATTCCTTAACTGCCGATTAAATGTGACGCAATTCGCTCCCCATTAATTTGATGGGGGGTTTGGGGGGGGGAAGGAATAAACAATCAAATCCTCTGAAATATAAGTAAATCCTTCGCAAACACTGTCAAGGTCCTTTTAATGCATTCCAAAGCTTTCGGAATAATTATGAGAATAGCAGTGCACAGAAAAGTTCATACTTTGGAAAGACGTATATATACGTCCAGAAAATTAACGATTTGGCTGGGCGAGACGTTTATATACTTCGGTGGCACATTAAACGTTAAAGTCGTATTGTATTTTTAGTGTCAAAGTATAGCATTATTGAATTCAATAAATGTTATTGTATGGAGGGGGGTGCGATGAAAATGATGATTGAATAGTGGGTCCCGAATATTGAAAGTTTGAGAAGCACTGTTATAGGTGATCATTGCAGTTATTGGTGTTTCATATCAAATCGTTCGTAAAAACCCATCAAGTTCAATGCTTCATAATTCATCATCACATTCATTCATCACTCTTGTTTGACGACTGATTCCCGGAAGATCAGTATTATCATGGGTTACCATTTCTACCAACATCATCATTTCAATGAAAACTGGGGTAACTGATCTGACTATTTTGCTTCATTTTGCCCAACTGCGTGGACTCTCTGAAAAGGGAACAACCGTTCCTAGTCTTCATAAATCCTTCTGCGAGCATTGTTATAGTCCACATGAACCGATGGCCCCACATTTGTAATAAAGATACTCCTCAGTAATGGATTGCTCTCCGTTTTCTGAACAGTCTGGATGCCATGTTGAATTACTTTGGAGCTCCAGCTGTTCAGTAACTGACCGCAAAAAATGATATTTTATAATATATTGAGAGGAATGTGCAAATGCAACTTCGTGCTTTTCACATATTTTTTTCTTGATTTGTTGATTTGTTTTTGAAGATAGTAATTTCAATGGCATTTTATATAAGTCGAGCTAATAAATTTGACTGAATATATTGTGAGAGACATTAGCTAAAGTTTCATGAGTTTTAAAATATTTCTCTTGCACTGTAATACACAACTATGATCATAGTTTCAATTAATTTATTGGGACCACCGTATTGAAAATTGAAATTATAATGAAATACGCAAATTTTATATAAAAACACAGATTATAAATTCATTTTACTTATTGAAGTAGCACAGTAATGCAGGAATCATAGAAACACTATTACAATTATATAAATGAATAAATTATATCATACTATTTTCCCTCATTATAATATTTTAATGAAAAAACATTCATATAATAACTAGTTGATTTAAGGTATGCGAACACTTTGAAAATGACCAAATTCGGCACACAAATACAGATATTTTTGTTTTCTATTTTAATGAACATATAAATCTTTTGGTATTCAAAAACAAACATTGTTTTGTTTCTACGTCATCTACAGGCCAATCTACAATCAATTTTATTAAGTTAGACAAACCGGAAGTCGGTCTATGATCTACCAGAAGTTGGCATTTAATTTGTTCGAAATCTATCATGGTGAATTACAAATGTATTTCTATAAAACTTTTTGAACCTGATGTTTACTATTTTCTAGAGAATGTACAAAAATATGTCTTATTGTTTGAATAATTTTTGAGTTTGGGCTTGTTATTTAAATAATGGTCTCATACAGGATGTGATTTTTCTTATAATGTTTACTCAATCAGCTGTAAAATGTTCAAATTTTAATAAAACATTAAACTTTTTGTACATTCTCTAGATAAATGCTTCTAGATTGTTTTGATAATACATTTAAATATGTTATTTTGTCAAAAATGTCTCTGAGTGTGTTCGGATGCCTTAATCAATCCATTGAAAAATTTAAAAATGACGAAATCACAACTAAAATCTAAAATTGAGTGTGATTCAAACTACGTATAGAGGAAAATGCATGCTATTCAAACAAAAAAACTAAAACCCAAAAAAACAATTCAGAAAACAAATGTATCTTTCGTGATACCAACTACAAAAGTAAATGGACACAGAATGTGTACCGAAGAAATTAAAAAAAAAATCAAATGGTTAGGATTCGTTTTTCTTCCGTTTTACTTTGATTTCCCTGCTGTTAGTAGACATTTATGACTTATTTTTTACCTGGAAAGTGAAAACACATTAATACATGAACTTGGTTAAGTTCTTTGTAATCAGCACAACGACATTGCGAGTAATAATGCAAAACAAACATCTTCCTGACTTAAGAATATTTCACTCATTGCTTGGCAAGTGCTGAGTGCAATACAGAGAACATAATTCATAAATCTAATTGCAGAACCGCGTTCTATAATTGTGCCCTAATAAAGTGCTTCATTACACATTCTCCCGCTTTGATCTTAATTAATATAATGCATTGGAATATTTAGAGAATGTAATGTTCACATTACATTCGATCTAGGTTACGGCTTAGATATTATGTTACTGAAAGAGTATGGATTAAATGTATATAATAAACACACTAGTATATATTAATTGAAGGTCTCCATATTTGAAAAAGAATGCATGTAGAATCAACGTACTGTCAATAACACAGTGTAGATTTATGTTTTAGCTTGATTAAAGGCATTTGTATGTATAATAGAGATTAATACAACTCCCTCTATATATTGCTCAAAGGCATTTGTATAAAAGTTCATGTTACTTATTTCAATTGCACATAACCTCATTCAGACTCCATATCTTGACATAATTTGTCATTCATGTGAAAGGTACATATTTTCCTTTTTTTAAAGCTTATTTCAGTTTGAAAAAAAAATTGACAGATCATTTTAAGAACTTAGTTTTTATTGGAAAAAAATTGGATTCACAATGATGTACATTTTTTGCTCCATTTCATTTTTGAAAACCTAATATAATCAAAAGTAATATATACGAAATCACTATAAATATAAGTAAGCAAAGCAAAAATCGAAATATAGCCAGGCAGTATATGTTAAAAATAAGAGCTAGCTACAATAGTACAAATGCAAACTCTTATAATTAGCCCCTTAACAGTTTCATATTTTTCCTACAACTAGATTTTTTTAAAAAAAAGTCAAATTTTAGATAATTCTACGATTTTAAACAGGAAAATGTTACTAAAATTTAACATTTTTTTTTAATTTTTCAGCATTTAGGACAATTTTTCAACTTTAATAGAAATAATAACGTTTTCAGTGTGTGTGTTTCTTCTACATGAATACCTAACAAGGAAAAAGTACAAATGGTAGTGAAACAAGAATGTCCGTGCACTGTATAACAAACCATTAGCTGTCCGAACACAGAGTCCGAGAGGCGTAAGCGCAAAAAGAGACAGGGGTTAGAAAGATTAACCAAGACTCTAAAGTTAACCTATATATATATAGTCAAAATACTATACTAAAGAGAGAGGAGTATTCAATAATTAAAATTGAAATTGCAGGCTAACCATACATACGATTTTAGGAAGGATATACACTGCTGTGTGTAAAACAATGAATTCATAAGAATTAAATGAACTTTGCAGCGAATATCAAGTATAGGATGTTATTTAAAATAGTAAAGTTTCAGAGCCACCGCGCATGCGTGGCCCTTTGAACTGATGCTGAAAGCGTATAAAAAGAGATCTGTAGCGGGACGTTGAAAATAGTTGATGATTATTTGTTAGTGAGACCTAAGTATGCCTCCACGACGAAATAATGAGAAATTCCAACAGCTTACAGAATTTGAACGAGGGAGGATTATCGGTCTTCGATAAGAAGTACTTTCCTATGGAGATCGTGTGCATCGGAACAGCTCCACGGTGATGCCAGTTTGAAACCAGTGGACCGACGAGCACCGAACAACTCGAAAAACTGGCAGTGGATAACGGAAGGTGACGTCAGCGTGCGACGATCGATACATGTTCCACATGGCGGTGAATAACCATACAGCTTTCTCCAGACATTTGACAGCACGTTGGTCTACTGCTACAGGTGTACTAATGTCGACTTCGTCAATTCGTCAACGTGTGCTACACAGGGGAATGCGTGCAAGGCAACCTTTATACAGAATCCCTCTCACGGCAAACCATCGAAGGCTGCGTCTGCAATGAGCTCATGAGTACAGAGTCTGGCAAGCTGATTGACACCGAGTTGTCTTTTCAGATGAATCAAGCTGCAATTTGTCGGGTCCTAATGGCCGCATTCGTGTTAGACGCTATGAGGGGAAACGCTGTCTTCCACAAAGCTTTATCGAATGACATAGTGGCCTAATACCCGGAGTTATAGTTTAAGGTAGGATTTCGTATCATGGATGATCCAATTTGTTACAAATTGAGGGTAATCTTAATAGCAACAGGTACGTCCGGAAGTGCTACAGCCCGAAGTCATTCAGTTCGTTCAAGGCTTCCCTGGAGCTATCTTTCAGCAGGATAATGCATGCCCATATGTTGCAAAGACTGTTCGAAACTTTTGTTCAGACAACACATGCAACGTCTTCCTTGGTCAGTTTATTCGCCGGGATTTAATGGACGGGTGGGATTTCGTTGGTGGTGTCTCGCTCTTGATCCGCGTCCTGTAGCTTTAAAAGATTAACTTTTGCTGCGCATACAAGCAATATGGAATTCTCTTCCACATGCAGACATTCAAAGTGTGTTTGACTTCATGCCACGTCGTGTAGCAACACTTATTGCAGCGCGTGGAGATTACACTAAATACTGATTATTGTTTCTTTTACTTTGAAAATTTTGTCATTTATTAGTACTAATACAAGTCGTTTGTGCATTAAATTTTATTTAATTCTGATGATTCCGTCATTATGTTGCATTTTTTACAAACAGCAGTTCATGAGAAGTTAAAAATATAATAGAGTTTAAAATATGAAAATATGGATGCTACTGTATTATAAACATTGCTGACTTAGGACAACTCTTATATACAAAATAATTTATATAAAAGTGGGTTGATCAAGTTTTGTGGCCAGCCACCCTTCCCCTTTATGTTTATAATATTGAGCAAAAACCTATTGAAAATATCGGATATAATACTTAAATCCATTACAAGAAAAAGGTAACTTACCTAAAAATTGCATTAAAAATGCAGAACCCATGCTAAATCCGAGTACAATTAAGAGGCTATTGCCAGATTTTGGACCCAAACGCAAATTCAAAGCATGGGAATGGCTGAATAGTAGCACTTAGCAAAAGTATGAAAATAATAGAAATAAAAATTTAAAAGTAGTGTTTACATACTACCATTACTTTAGGGACACCAGAATTACATATGAATTAAAATAATAATAATAATAAGTAATTTTATTTAATATTCGAATATGGAGGTAATTATATCTAGGAAAAATAATAAATTTATAATAATAAACTATTAATATTCTAAGGAATTTAAATCCTTACTATTTAGATATTCTTTATTCACACAAATAACTATTAATAAAATTATTTAAGCAATATTTAGTGAAATGTTTATATTATTTTTAAATTCTTTTCTGATTCTTTAGAACTAGAATTTTTTTTCGTTATATATAATTAATAACAATTTTTTATGAATATAGAAATATGTACATTACTCTCCCATGAGGTACTTTTATAATATTGCATTTTATAATTCTTCTTTTTTATCATAAATATTAGTAACTGTAACATTATCTTTTAATTTTATTTATATATCAAAAAATTTGCTTTATAGTTATTACTATTTGACTGTATTAAATTAAGATATTGTGGATAAAAAATCGAGTTAGTTTTAAAATTCTCTTTCTTGTCAGAAAGGATAATATCATCTATATAACGAAAAATCTTTTCAATCAAAGCAATATTTATTTTTTTAAAAGTAATTTCTCAGAATTTATACATTTTTTAAAGATTTTTCTATAAGCATTCATATAAAATAGTATTGTACGAGTACAAATTATGTAATCGCAAAACCCATACCAACTTTTGTTATACATAGTTTGGTATACTTGTAAATCAAATTTGATGCGTTTATGTAAACTTTTGTAGAAGGAGTAGCATTTTTTAAAATCACTTCACAAATTTTTAGTTTTTTCTTTAAAAAATTAAATGACTAGCTGTTTACGAAATTTTGAGCCCAAAATCTGTTTTACATAGTTTACCCACATTGGAAGCAACCAAAAAATTTTGAAAATCTTTAAGTTTAAAATTTTTGCGTTAATTGTGTACCATGTTCCCTTAATTAAAAAATATATGCATTGATATTTTTTTTATCTCTGCAACAGACTCTCCTTATAAAAATTTTAAATCGTGATAGCTAAAATTAAATGATTTTTGAAATCTTAATTAGTTATCTTAAACATGGATTTATTACATTTTATCGTCAAAAATACGGTTATTACTTAAAGTAATACCAAAGTT
>BMAV01014990.1:72012-115213 GCA_019973955.1 Trichonephila inaurata madagascariensis
AATATCGTACCTTTTTCTTTTTTGCTTAATAAAGAAATCCTGATTAAACCTTTTTGCAGAAAATCCAGTCAATTTATCCTGAGTAATGAATATAATTACACGTGGGATATCCTATCAACTTTGTCAGAATACAAGATGGAAGTAGGAATGTAATCGTTTCTACCGCCAAATTCGTCCCTCCTTTAGTCACGTGACCAGTTTCAAGTCAGTCCAGTGTCAGGGCTTTCTCTCTTCTAGATAGCTTTGCTTTGACCCCCTCCCCATATTATTGGTCCTATTGTCCCTGTGCGGGGGTGTTGAAATTTATTTAAATCGTGATTATCTCAGGTTTGGCTGGTCCGATTGACTGAAGGTTAGTATCGTTTAACTCTGCTCGTGACCGCCTTTCGTCCTTGGCCCGGCTTGCCCTGAAAAATATTTTTAGAAAGATTTTAATCTTGTTACGCCAAAGAAGTATAACTTCTTACGTGCGTACATAAGTACACACACACACTTTTTTTTCCCATCTATGCTCATCTTTTTTTTTTTTAATGCTCTCATTTTTATATCCGACATATAACGTGTGCCCGTAAATTTTGATGTTATTATTTACGTTAAAAGTGCGCGTTATGCGCCGAATTTTACAATACTTCATTATCTTGATGAGAAATACTGGTTGCATTTAGAGGATCTTCAAAGTGCGATGAAATAAGAACCTAAAAATGGCCATAAATAATAACAAGTGAAGTGAAATACGAATTAATAATTAATTTCAAAACAGAATTTTTCATACTATGGTAGGTACTACCTGTGTATACCAAAAAAGTTCTTGAGTCCAAGGAAATTCTGAGCCAAATAATCCATTATTTCTTTTTTTATAGCAAAGTCGGAAAGAGGAAAAATAATAATATAGGCACAGCAAATATGAATTCAGAGACGGCAGTTTCTTCATACATTTCTCTTTTCACCGCAGTCATTTCCTCCTCTCTCTTTCCTTCCGTCATAAAAATCTCTTTCCTGGTATTAAATGTCCTAGATGTCCTTTTATATGCTTTAGGGAAGGTTGTATTGATATGGATATAAGACCAGAACTTGTCAACAATACGTTGAGAAATAGTTGTCTGAAATCCTGCTTCTTAGATGTCAGGCCTTGGAAGCTTTATATAAAAGAAAATTTCTTCGAAAATCATACAAAACTTCTATGTCTATTTGCGTGTTCAAGTCTGATAAGGTTTCAGCAGTAGAATTTGAATACTTAAAGTGATGTTTTACGATACCCGCTGTATCTTTTTTAGACCCAAATGAATGAATGTTTACACAAAATATTTTAAGTGGATTAGTGTTTTAAATTGATTTGTATATTGTGATCACTTGGTATTTGTACTACTAGTATTATCACATTTAATCAAAAAACATTATTAAAACAATATACATATAAATATTAATCATTTCACTTAATCAAAAATGGATTTGCATACATTTTACTAATTTCTTCATTTGAATTTAACTGCAATTTCCAGAATGACATAATATAGAAGATGTTATATAATACAGTTTTAATTTGAAAGAAGTCGTACCACCCCACAGAAATGGTTAGTGTGAATCAACCATTATATTTTAAACTACAAATATTATAATAGTATTAATTTACTTTTTGGGCTGATTCTGCATCAATTAAATGCATTTTACGTCAGGCAGCAAATTTCATTCTTTGAGATATCTTAAAATCAGGAGAAATATTATAGGGGGAAGCATTGATCCCTTGAATGGTTAAGTAGGGTTTTTGAATCAAAAAATACCTCCTTGTACTTTTCTGAAGGCTAAATAGCTCCAGTTGCTGAAAACACATTATAAATAAAACCTTTGTTGGCTCAATTCCTGTTGCAAATTGTTTTCTGTTAAGTATTAAGGAAATACTTTTGATGATGATGATGTCGTATCCATGATGGCACCAAATCAAATAGTACCATAGGCCCACATGACTGTTCTGGAAATCTATTCAATATTGTCCACATAGAAATTTGTTGATAAAAAGAGGACCCCTATGTTTTGTAGAGCAGCAAGAATAGCTGGACAGTCAAATATATCAGCAGGTGTCAGCTCTGTATCTAAACAGTTATCACAATTCTTACAAGAACTTGTGACGTCTCACACGTCTTTTCTCTAACATAACCTCTGTGTTCTTTGACGGCCACGATTAATGGCAAATCTTTTCCAACCCAAATCCAAGAAGTGAAACGAAGGATAGATGCAAATAAGATAACCTTTAAAAGGACAGAAGTTTTAGTAAGCGGGTTGGCAATTTAGAGAAAGTTCAGTTCAGAAAGGATAGAAGTGTAAATTGACGGCTTACCTAAGAATCACGAAATTCTCGCCATTCATCCAAGGTACATACCATTGTACGCCAGATTAGAGGAATATCTGAAGTTAATTGGACCGTTGCTTAGATTTCAAGGTAGGAAGATTATATTCTGAATGCGAATATATTATTAGGATTGTGAGAGTAGGCGGATATAATATAATTATATAGATAAGTGGTCCAATTGCGCGATCCGTGTTAATTACGGCTACGTGTTTTGGTTTATTCTCACTTAATGTGTTTGTTCGATATATAAGTAATTTAAGTTAAATTCTTAATAAAAGTCATATTAAGAATTCTAAAATGTCTCATCATTTCGAGAATCCTACACCTCTAACTTACGCTGAAACCCCACGATATGGTCGACGAAGATCGACCATGTCTCACAATCTTCTACCATCTCTATCAAACTTCATTCCTCTGTAATGACCTTTTATTAGCCTAGCAATAGTTTTTGTTAAAAGGCAGTCTCCACTTATATTATAGATTTGATGCTTTGCAGGAATTGGCTTCTCTCAATTCGAAATTTGCGATAGCATTTGCGTCCAATAAAGTAATGTTAACAAAGTTGTCATTATTAAGATTTCTAGCTACTTTCACCAGTCTATCTGCGCTAGTATTGCATGGAATGTCAACATGTGTAGATAACCATTGCAGGAAGCAGACTTTATCCAACTCCTGCAGTCTAAACAGGAGAGAGCAAATCTCTTCAGTCATTCTTGAACCTCCATTTAGAATTGCCTAGAGGGCTGACCTTGAGTCACAGAAAATGACGAGACCTTTAGCCTGTTCCTGAATAGGGCGAGTCTAATACAGATCAAGAGCCTCAATTATCACCTGGAGTTCACAAGTGAAGCAAGAGGTTACTACTCGTTGTTAGTTTGCCTCACTTGGAGTGGTCATAAATACTCCCGAATCTCCATTCAAGAATGTTTCATCAGAAGTCTGTATAGGGGCAAACACAACATCATGTTGTGGATATTTAGCAAAAGTCTTGAGACCTTTTTGTTTAATGATACTAGTTGACTCACTTTTAGTACATGGCTCTAATAGACTTATTACAATTGAGGTGTGCTTAGGAAGCCCAACCGAGAAAAGAGGTTCCTGATAAATAGAAAATTAGTTGTGTTCAATGCCAAGATGTGTTCTGATTTAATTATCAAATTGCATTAGAGAGGATCTTTTTAATCTTACTTTACTATTATAATTCTCAAAGGTTCTTCTAGAAATATGTGTTGGATCACGACTTCTAACCTTGTTTGTGAATTTGATCAAGTAAAAGAAATACTGTGGTATGGTCCCTCTTTGATGACCATATCCTTGATTGTCAGCGTGAGCTAGAGGTGTGGGATTCTCAAAATGAGCAGACATTTTAAATTCTTAATATGACTTTTTTCAGAATATAACTTAAACGTCTAACAATTTAGATAAATTTATATAAATGAGAGAATCTAGAATGAACGAACACCTTAAAAGTAGTTAAACCGAATCGCGTAATTTAGACAACTTTCTCTAAATTATTATATTATCCGCCTATTCTCACTTCTAATAATATTACAAGTCCTTATATTAAATAATCAGTCCTACCTTATTCCAAACTTAACTTTAATCTTTAAATGGAAAGTTTTGGGCGCGTGTGCAATGGTATTCACCTTGTAGTATTGGTTGAGTTTCTAGGTAACTTTTCGATACGCTGTCAATTCACGCTTGTATCTCTTCCAAACATAACATTCGTCAAATTGCCATCCTGCTTACTGAAACTTCTGTTCTTTTAAAAGCTATCTTATTTGCATTTCTTATTCGCATTTCGCTTCTTGGATTTTGATTGGAAAAGAGTTGCCATTAATCTTGGCCGTCAAAGAATCCAGAGGTTATGTTAACGAAAATACGCGTGAGCCCGTCACAATACTTTTGATTGCATCATTTTGAACTTATGTTATTAGGAGAACCCGAACATCATATGCATTCAAAGAATCGATTTTTCAATTTTATTATTAAAGAGCAGTGCATATTTTTCTGAATCTATAAATGTATATCACTTATAAGTCCGTTGATAAAATAACCTTAAAATATGAAAAACTAGTCAATTGACAAAAATGTACACAAACGCTTATAAATGTTCAGTTTTCTTATATTTTCTCCAAAGCATATTTTTTTGCTTTTAGGTACACTTAAAAAAAAGAAAAAAAAAAAGCTTTTACACTATATGGTTCCAAAGTTTTTATACTTCTATACAGAATTCCTGCACATATAGTGGAATTATTTTTTAGTAGAAGTAGTACATAGTTTTTAAAAAAATAGTCTTATGTGTAAAAAAGGGCAAAAACAAAAATTTTCAAAATTGCAAATTTTATATAATTTTTTTAAAGAAACTATCTTAATAATTAACTAAAAAAACAGATTCACTATATTTTGTGTATTGTTTTATATATGTGCAAAAAATACTTTACGTATTTAACAGCTACTTTTTTTAAACAATGGTACCTAAACATAAGCATGTATTATGGGATCTCAAAAATTAAATCCATTTTAAATTAAACAGAAAGAAAACTTGAATAAAAAATATTTTTGTATTTCTGCAGGATTATAAAAAAACATCTTTATTAAGATTACAAAAAAATATAAAATGTAGTTGAAATTTTTAAAGATATATGTCCCATAAATAGAGTCTTGTTTTTTTCCGGCATTTAACTTTTTTGAGATGTACTGGTACCCTTAAATATAAAAAAAGAAAGATAAATCCTTAATTTTGCGTTGAAATTGAAAATTGAAAATATATGCAGATTGCTAGACAAATTCTGTTGAAATATTTTATATGTTTTCTTCGCTTTTTTTTTTTTTTTTTTTCTAAATTTTTTTTATCAAAGATATCTCTTTTTTAAATTTCATTCATCTACCGGAAATTAAAATTCTCAGAGGATTTTTTTTTTCTAAATCTTATTTTCCATTTAACATGAATCGCGTTTGTATACTGAATTTTTGGAACTACAAAATACGATACAATTTAGAGAAGCAAAAAAAAACTATTTGAACAGACGATTTGTAGGAAAAAGAAAAGTAGGCTTCTTAAAAAGGCATACAATCACAAATACGATTCTATTTTAGATAATAGGAAGAAATTCTAGTTAAATAACAATGAAAAAAGTATTGATAATATTTTACTGTACTATCCAAATTATTAAAGTATGATTATTATTGTTTGTAGATCTATATGTGGATGGAACATTTTAACGATTCATAAAAGTTTTTTTATAAGCAATGGATGTAAAAGAAAATAATAGCTATTTTGAAGAAATTGTTACAATGTATGACTGATAAATGCATCTGGTATATACTCTTTTTTTGTTACGCCAAAGCTAATTGCATCTTTCTTGAACGCTAAAACCGCAAGTGCAATACTGAATGCTGAGTATATATTCCTTGTTATCATGATTGAACGCATGAATTTACAAACGTTATGTTCATTTGTACAGAAGTTGAAGTTCCAAAACGACTAATTATTTGTGTGCTGAGATAATTACCCTGCAGGTCTGCATGCAAATGAAAGTACTGGTTGCTATACGATATTTTATTACTGTAAATATTTCCTTATTTGCTGAATTTTACTGTCGTTGAACACAATAAGACGATCATTCCAGGATTTCATAGCCTAAACATTAGATACTGTTAAACCAAGTGTTAACTAACAAAAGACAAAAAAAAAAGTTTAGAGTAAAAATAAGAATGCAAAACTAAATAATCTATCAGTGCCAATGCTTGATATCCTCGTCACTTTTGTCCAACTGACAAAAAAAATGGCCATTGTGTGTATTTGAGAGAGAAATAAAATAAGTTACTGTGTTTTAACCGCTCAGAGTATAAATGATATAAATAAAAATAGGAGGAAACTTAGAAAGGTCACAACTCAAAGTAGCTATAGAACAGCTAAGAAAAATTTAAAAAATAAAAAATATTTCACTGTTTCTTTTTACGTAGTGAACTCGTAGTGGTCTTTTCCTAAAAATGAATAAAAAACCATCGTTTCCTAAGAATGTGAAAAAAATTATTGATCTGTGAAAATGGTTTTTTTATTTAAATTATTGTTAGAAAGGGTTCTTACAGTAGACATAAAAGTTGGTTAAAATTTAACTACAAATTTGAATATAAAATATAGTATAATACTTATATATGTCGCTTATCATTTAATTTACTGTGCTATAATTTAGCGTTTCGCAGCTATCTATACGGATAGCTTGAGCGATATATATATTATACAACCACTGATAATAAACTTCGTTGAATAGTCCTCTAACATTAACGTCGATAAAATATTAACAAAAGTTACTTTACTGACATTCGAAATGGTCACCTCTCATAATTATGCAAGGAAGAGATCTGCTATACATTTCCTAGAAACTTTGCAGAAAGCCTTCTTTTAGGATGGTTCAAAAACCTCATCACGTTTCATTGGATGTCAGAAATATAGTCAAACCTCTTTCCTTTAAAAGAGAGTTTGAGTCAAGGGAATAGGAAGAAGTCTTGCAGGTTGAGATCTGGCAAGTATGGTGGATGTTCAATTTGCAACCCCCAAGGATCTGTTTGGCGGTATTGGCTATAAAGGGTGAGCATTGTCGTGAACAAAACTCCGTAAATCTTTTTGTGCGTACTGGGGGTCATACCCTACGTGTCCTTCACGTTTTTCTTATCCTTAAATACTGGGTAACGATTTGTCGCACGGATTCATGGTTAATCTGCAGTTAATCAGCTATCATGCGCACAATTGATAGGCGGTCATTTGCAATTCAGTTCCTCACTTTCTCCTCAATGGTTTTTACTGACGGAAATCGCCAGTCTTCCGCTACGAGTTTCATCAGAAACACTTTCTCGGCCTTGTCAAAAATGGGCGAAACTCTAGTACAAACACTTAATGGAAAGTGCTTGATCTTCATGGACATCGCATAAGCTTCTTTCGGCTGTGTTGCCAACAGCTTAAAAAAGTCTTACATGGTACGCTTTTGTAAAGCAAGTCTTACATGGAACACAATGGACGCTCAACTGAATAACGGTGGGAGCAGATGGTCAATACCAATAATAAGGACAATAACGTTTAGAGTTTGTATATATATATAAGGGATCCCGAAACTTAACGTTAATGGGGCACAAAGTGAATGGTGGGGTCATATCTGTTCTGGGAAAAATAAAAAAAAATACCTCCTACAATTGGCTAAGTGAGTACGAGGACATTTTAAAAATGTGGAAAAATTGACACCCTGCATCACATTATTAGCTACTGTGACCACAGATTTCACAATTTTAAGATTATTTCTTTTTAGCATCATCTTACATAGCCGTTCTATTAATCACAGTTACAAGCCGTACAAAAAAACAATGCTGATTTAGTAAAAATTCATTTGTTTGCGTGAGTCGGGATTTGAGAAAAAGATGTCACCTAACTTTGACTCTCCATCAAAAGAAAACTATTGCACAGCCCCAGACGAGTTTCTCAAAAGTTGGCTCATTCAGTTAAGGTTTCAAAACGGTACAGCATATGTTACTTTCTGTGCATAATAAGCATACACATTTTTTTATTTGAAGAACATCATTTAAAAATACCTATGTTGATATTGTAATGACTTCACACAGCTCTGGGATAAACTATTTATTTCTCAGTAAGAAAATCATCAGAAAAAAAAATATTCAATCACAATCGATTACAAAAGGGTTCACAGATTTCGAGTCTCTTTCGCTGCAATGTTTCATATCTCTCGCATAAAATAATGTCCTAAATTGACACTCTAGAAGAAAGTCCTATACATAGGATACGTAAAAAGGGTTCAATCTTGGTAATTCCACACCGACCCTGGGTGAGTTCGCTGGCTCCAAATCCGCCGTGTAGTTTCTCCTTCGCAATTTCTGCTGTTCCAAAATCCACCTTACTTCACGGATTGAGGTATAGCTATATCACACGTCTTTAGCGGGAAGGGCATCCTAATCGGTTCGATCGCGTAAAGAATCCGCCTTAATTCGCGGATTCAGTATCGCTTTCCTATCGTTGATCGGGACTCAGACCGTTCCCGGATCTCCCCAGTTCGGAATCCGCCGTACTTCGCGGACTATCGTTTTTCTCTCTCGCTGAAGCGACGTCAAACGGCTCCGTCAAAATCCAGTCTCCTTTCGGACTCTCTGGCGCTCCTTATATCCCTATCTCTCTAACCATCTCTCGCCTAATCACCCTTCTATGATCTCTTGTTCTTTTGCCACCCCTGTCGGTATCGGCTTCCTTGATTTCTTCTCCTTCTGCCACCCCTGTCGGTCTCAACCCATCTGATCTCTTGCCCAATGGGTGCCGATGGCGCGTTGCACATTGTAAATTTTCAGACGTGTTGTCGTCACCGAATCGTAAGAATGGAAAGCACAATGTTACTGCGTCTTTTTTTGACGGTCGGGACAGCCTGGGAAAAAGAGTACAAACCTTTGACCACCCTGTTACGAAATTCTATCCCAACAATTAGGGAAATGTCTGGAATTATCCCAACGTCTCTCAGCCCCTACTCTTAGCAATTAGGGAGAAGAGATCGGCTTCATTACAATATCTTCTATCACATCATTAAGTACTGTGGCAACAAATTCCATGTTTTCATGGTGATATTTCCATTAATGTGATCTTTCATTTTCATTAATGTGATTTATCTGATTTTCATTGCATTAATGAAACTCCGAAGTAGACCAAAACCTTTATGATATTGTTAAAGTTTATGTACTTTCAGCAGGTTTGAGAAAATGATGTCCCCTAAATTTGACGATTCATAAAAAAGAAAAACATTATATACTACTCTGAGCAAGATTTTATAAAAAAATGTGTCATTTAGTGAAGTGCTTCTCAAACTTTCGATACTTGTGACCCAATTTTAATTCATAATTTTCTTCGCCCTCCTCTCCCTTTCAAACAATAGCAATGTATTGAATTCAATAATAATAATGCACTTCGAAGTAAATCTACAATATCAATTTAATTACAAACAGTACAAATTATCAAGATAAGTATTACAGTTTTTATATAATTTTATATGTGACAAGCTCATGGATTCACTGGTAATTGTTAAACTTGTTCTTGGCTTGGTGTTGTTAATTTAATTACCAAACACTATTTGCAGTACTAATACATTTATGAATATATTATATCGGTGTAAATGCATATTTTATTTTTATTATGTCAGAATGTATTTTGTTTTGCTTCTTTTCAATAAATTAATATTTTTAAATAATGTTTTATTTTCGACGTTTGGATAGGCTCGTGTTCTCCTCGATAGATAATCACGGCTTCCTTGGGGGTGCACCCCACAGTTTGAGAAACGCTGATTTAGTGACAATTCCAAAATTGCATAACACTAGCTACATTTCTCTCCTTAACAATCATTGCCATTCTGTTTTCTTTTACAAAATAACTTCAGTTTAAGAAACTGAATCTCTTAAGTATGTGTAACTGAAGCCAAGTAACACATTTAAAAATAAAACTCAAGGCATTTTTAAAATACTGAAAGTATGTATCACATTACTGAAACATTCGTCTTCTACTCTCAAAGATACTGAAAAATGAACATTAAAAACGCGTACGATTGCCACCGAAGAAACTGAACTATAGAGCGATTTAGACCAGGAGTGGACAAATTTTCTCTAGGGTACTGGCTACTACTAATTTGCTCAAGGTGTTGCGTTCCACCCAATGGTGTAGGTGTGGTGAGCGAGAAGAAAAAGGTCTACAATATTTATTATAACTTGATAATAAATACGGAATATGCACTTACCTACAATAAAATAATCTTACACTTCAATGTCGTATTTTAAGCAAAACACGAGACACACACACACAAACATAATAATACTAGTCACAGATATAACAACACGCAATGATGCATCTATTATCAAATAATTCGAAATACAGAAAAGAGACATTTTCATCTGAAGTTAGTTCTCATAGTTATAGTCATGATAAGAAATAGTATGCATACTGTCAGCTAATATTGGATATTTCGGTATATAATTTCTTACTGCTAATCTTCAGGTGGTTACCCCAAAATTCGGTTCACCGTTCGATCGCGATGGACTTAATACCCACCCCTGAGTTAGACGAATAATAACATCGATGTACCTAGCGATTCAATCATTCTTTCGAATACCCTATTTTTTTTATTAAAAATTACTTTATTTAGCATAAAAAAGTCAAGTACCCAAATCATATTTCCCGTGTCTCAGTACTTAACAGAAAAGTTATTTTTATTTTTGTTTAATTTTCCCTTTATCTATATAACAGGGAATATCTTTTACCTTAGGTAGGTTTTGAAGCTCTTAAAAAGTATTCGATGTACCCTAAGGGGAACAAAGATCAAATACACATAATCGCGGAAATACGCTTCCCCAACGCGACTTATTTATATTCAAGGAACTATTATCATACCTCTTTTTCACACACTTTGGCTAAAGACGTTCACATTTTTCAATCTAATATTCTTATTTGTTAGGATCTGCATATTTTTTAATATTTCAAGAGTGAATGGTGTAACGGCGTGGCACATAGTGCACTAGGAGGCTTGACACATAGCACACAATAGACAAGAAAGAGGGCGCTACTGTGAACTGTTTTTTGGCCGTTGAGTGGGAAGTAGAGAAGAAGAAGGTGGTCTCGAACGTAAAATGGAGGACGATGCCCTATGCGATTTATAATTGCAAATAGAGTTGTAAATATAGTGGTGTGCTTTGAAGAAAATAATAAAAACGGTAAATCTGGTTAATCTGAGTGATGATTAATTCAACAACAAGACGGTCAACTACAATGGTCTTACTGAATCTACGTTTGCATTGATCAGTCCTAGACAAAGATGCTGTTCTGTTATTGCTGTTGCTAATCCTCAAGGAACTGATGAATTAAGACACAATCAATTAAATCTTTGACTCTCAAAAAGTCCAGCAAAAGAAGGGGATCCGTGTAGATCAGTGCTTCTCAAACTTTCAATACCTGCGACCCAATATTCAATCATAATTCTCATCGCCCCCCTTCGTACAATAACAATGTATTGAATTCAATAATACTATACTTTGACGCTAAAGCTACAATAAGACTTTAACTTTTTAAGTGTCCCTTGCTTATATAAACGTCTCGCTCAGCCAAAACGTTCATTGCCTTGGACGTATATGTACGTCTTTCTGATGTTCGATCTTTTCTGCGCACTGTTATCCATAAAAATATTCCGAAGGCTTTTGAATGCAATAAAAGGGTTTTTGACAGTGTTTGCGAAGGGTTTAATTATTTTTTGTTCTTTTTCACTCCCCTCCCCCAATACATCACATACACGTGCCTACGTAAAGAAGGGGAATTGGGGAGTTAATTGCGTACAATTTGATCAGCAGTTAAGGAATTAATTATAAACAATACACATTATTAAGATAAGTGTTAACATTTGTATACAAATTTATATATGAAAAGCCCATGGGGTGACTGGTAATTATTAAACTTACCTTAGTATTGTTAAATTAATTATAAAATGTATCGTGCGGTACATTTACAAGTGTATTATATCAGTCTAAATGTGTATTTTATTTTTTATTATGTCCGAATTTTTTTGTTTGTTAATTAGTAAATTAATATTTTTTATAAAAAAAATAATATTTTGTTTTTAACTTTTCAATATGCTCACGCCCCCTCTTACAGTTATCACGCCCCCTAGCGGGGCGCCCCTCACAGTTTGAGAAATGCTGGTGTAGATATCTATGCTTGTGAGATTCATGCAACGCCTTATGTGTTCGGGGAAGCCTGGTGATCTTGACACCTTGCACAAATGAAGATCTTTATGTTCGCTGAAAATGTAAGGCACTTGATGTGGCACTTGATGTAGCAAGACTATATAGTGTATTCTGAGAGAATCTGTTATACTTGAGAGCTAGTGCCAAACCGGGTCTCTTATCCGCATACCAATGATGAGTGGGAGGCTCTGACCACTCCACTAAATTTTGAAATTTTCTAAAAGAGTAAAATTCAAGGTAGGTACGGGTGCATGTGAAGGTATTTGGAAGATTACAGCCTTCCTTCACTAGTTTGCCCGTCATTTCATTGCCTTAAGGTATCCGACTACTTGCGACAGCTTATTTTTTAAAAAAATGGATATATGGATTTTTTGGGGCGATTGGGGGGGTTAGATTTATTTAGTACGTTTTAAGAAAAAAAGGCTAAAATTAAGAAGAGAAAAATAAATAATTACTACTAAAATGGGAAAAAAATTGGTAAAAATTGACAAAAAATTACATAAACGGGGCCCGCTCTGTATAAATAGTAAATGAACAAATTCCCAATTTCTGAATTTTCATGTATTACTTTGCTATTCCTTTTTGAAATGACCTTCAGGATAAGAGATATTTTAAATTTACAAAAACTATATATATATATATATATAGAGAGAGAGAGAGCACTTTGTCTTATCTTTTAAATGAAATCGCTTAAAAAAACAGTGATTATAATCCTTAAAGAACTGTAAATTTTGTAATAAAACTGTAATTGATAAATCTGAAGGTCAAAATACTTCTATTGTTATACCGAACATACATACAAAATTTCAGCAAATTATTTTAAAAACTTTTTGAGAAATCACTGTCCCCGTTTTAATTTTTCGAAAAAAAACACTTTTCGAATAAAACACATTTTAAAGTTTGACATCTTATGTAAAGTTATGGCATCTGTTTTTACTAAAACACATGTAGTTTTTGATCTAGTGAATGGAAAATAATGATCTTGGTATTTTTATAAAGCTAATAAGATGGCCTATAAAAGAAAATCATAAAAAAAATGTCAATTTTTTTAAAAAATCAATGACTTTAGGGTAAACGGATACCCTAAAATTCGACATGAAATGGAATCCACTGAAAATGTATATCATGGTGCAGAGATAGATGTTTTCAGTTTGTAAAAGATAGATACACTTATTTTGTCGCCAACAATAAACCATTTGTAAAGGCATTGAAAGGAACTACGGCTTTCAGAGAGAATCCAAAGATCGCCGTAATTCTTCTTAGATGGAATGACCTCAAGTCAAGTCAATCCTTGAGTTCAATTTCTCCAAGATATATTTTACCATTAAAATATTACAGTCAGTAACAGGGTCGGGAATTTTACAACATTATCAAAATTATGTACTTTAGTTTCACAGGAATTTTTAGTTAAGCGAATACAAACATCCGCATGATATTCAAGATTTGAGTGGATTCCTTCCTCAATATTATTCATTACTGACAAAAAATTAAGATTTCAGCATGTCATGACTTGATAATGGATTACTTTACTTTATAACTGATTTTTTTTGTGAGATGTCATACAGATATACAACATTTATTTTTAAGTAACAAAAATTATTTTACAGAATGTGAAAAGATTCTTCAGATATATAATGTTGTGGAATCTGATTTCTTACGTCTTCCTTTTCTTCTCTTATTTTTTACTTCTGATTTAATATTAATCTTGTACTGTGAATGTGTATACAAATGTTAAATCAACCAATCTTTGAACTATTTGCAATATTATTATTTATTAGTAATTAGTAAAATATCGATTATTATTGAGAAAAGAATCGGTTTTAAGTATTAAGGACAATGTAAGCTATTATTGGTAATTATTAAATTTGTTATGTTTATATTTCTTAATCATGCATGTGATATGGGGTGAATTATCGTACATTATTAAATTCACATTTAAGTAAGATTAAATTTTTACTTCTTTATGATTAAAGTATTTAACAATTCATAATTAGATGTTCTAGATATTAATTGTTAGTGTTAACGCCTAACTAATCTTTTTGCTATTTGTTGCTAATATTTCACATTTGTACAACATTAGAGATTGTTACGAATTTTCGGAAGATCAAGTTGATTTAATTCCTCCCTGTAAAATAATTTTATTAAATATTTGTGTAACTATACAGACAAAAAAAATGTTCTAAGAATAAAAAGTAAGAAACAAAAATTAAAACGAATACAATTTCTTGAATAAATTGGATTGAAAGTTATGAAACGAAAATCACAAATCTCATTACAAATGAAATGTGCACGAATCACCTTATTCCCCATACGAAACTATTATTAAGGCTTCATTGCAAACTTTCATTTGAATGCAAATAAATATCAAAATCTCATTAATTTTCTTCAGTTGTACCAGCATAGTTTCTTAGAAAGTAGTTTTCATTCAACGATTTTATATTCCGGAAGACCATTCCATGATTGGAATGAAAAATAATCATTCTACTATTATTAGTTATTTCCATATATTACACTTACTATGCGAATAAACACTGAATGACATATTTAGAGAAATAATTGCATCATATTTTGCACTTATACCTCTATTAAAACAATGATGTATATTGTTAAATAATTTTATTAAAAGAAATATTTTCTCACTGATTTCGAATGGCTAAATCGAAAGCCATTTGATAAAATACGGAGGACACAGAAAACTCATTGCATGTTTTTATAACATGGATTAATTTTTTAATTTCTCATTTTTTAAAGATGCAACTTTAACCACGGTGAAATAACGAGGATACCATAGAAACTGCCATCTCTCTCCTTAGCCAACCACACCATGTCAAAGTGATGACTTAAGGTACCAAGATGTTTTTAACCTTCAGAAAATCGAAACTTCAATTTTTATCTTAAAAAAAAGTAAATTTAATGCTGATTTCGAAAATATATATCATGTATAGATTTAAAGCTTAATACCCGAGGAATTGCAGTTTTAAAATGTACACAACAGCTATTGCATTTACAACAAATGTTTTGTATCCGGAGAAAAGTACATCGACAAATATTGCCTATCAGAATCAGTTCTTGTTAAGATTAAAAACATAATTATACAAACATATGTATGACTTAACTGCAAAATAACTTTTACTAAAAGGGTTACATGATCTTACCCAGAATTCAAATGAAAGCTTCAATAACTATGTATGGAATAAAATTCAAAAAAGCACATTTGTGAGCAAAAAAAAATTTCAAATTGGTGTAATGAACGTAGTGAAATGCTTTAATGAAGGTGCCCATGCAAGAACAAAAGCATTAAAAGAACTAAAAATAAAATCTAGGATTAACACTTTTGAAGGTCTTCGAAAAATTGACAAAATTAGATTTTGGGAAGCAGAGATGACAGTTCAAGAAGCCAGCAAAGATGCCAAGAGTATTGAAAGACCAAATAAAAGGAAGAAGGATGCTCTATAAATGTTCATTCAAGATGAATACAAATATAGAATGTTTTAAAAAACAAATTTTGGTAAACTGTACCGTTTTATTTAGTTCTTTTTATATTAGTCAAAATGTGTTTTTCTAGTTTTTAGGTACATCCGTAGAAAATTTTATATACTATATTTTCGTGAAACTTGATATGAGCTTTTGTATAGTAATAATACATTTAATGGTACCAATTTAGTTCCTAAAATGTTAGTATTTTTATTCTTATTGCCAATTTTCTAAAAAGAAAATTACGGTTTTTTATCAAAATTTCAAAAAGTCAAGATACAACTTCTTTAAAACAAATTTCTAGGCAATGAAATAAAAAAAAATAAAAAAAAAAACACAGATCATTTAAATAAAGGTACAATTTTGTAACTAAAACAGCATGTCTCGTGGTTTTATTTGTTATTGAAGAGGAAAAAACAGGTACCTAATCAACACCATATATACGAAAGCACCTTTTGAAGTGTACTTTTTCAAATCCTTATATTTTTAAAAGTATTGTACACATTTAAAATTTTTATGTTGTAGTATGTTCACAGAAAAGCATATAGATTATGTGAAACAAAACCTTTATTTATTGGAGTCGTTTTGTTTTTGAAAGTAATGTTCCCTCAAAAATTGAAACTTTGCTTGTTTTGCGTTATCCAGATCGTCCAGATTCAATGGCTTGATAGTTTTCTGGTGCATCATGCCTTCTGCGCAGTATGTACTTAGGAACATCTGGATTTGAACCAACCATTTGACAGTTCGTGACCATGACCTTGCGGCTATCCTGACTATTGTTATGTTGAAATAATTTAAATAAACATCGAGAATTATATGATTTCCTCATAGACCTCATGTTAATCCTCATTATATCGTCAAATTTAAACTCAATATGAAGTATGAGCTGAGTGATTTTCTATTAATTTAGCAAATTAACCCATTAACTGGTTTGCCCGTACACCGTACGGGTTACCGAAAGCTGGCCACAACCGGTTTGTCCGTACTGTGTATGGACACTGAGTTTTCGTCTTTCTATCTTTGGTTTGCACATATTTTTATTTTTTATATAAGAGATTTTTAGTGCTAATGTTTTTTAAGAGATGAAATCTGTCCATGATACTGACATACTTCTCATCTGGGATTTTTTTAGCGGAATTTTTTCATTTAAGTCAGGAATTTTGACGGCAGATTGAAAAGGATTGATAGAGAACATATTTAGATAGGCACTTTTTTTAGATAAGGAACAGGGATTGCCAAGGCAATGTGCAAATTGTTGCTTCAGAAGAAATGAAAATAGAAAAATAATCCAAAAATTGCCGATATTATCTCGGTACTCATATCCATCTAAGACTTAATATTACACCATGCTGCAAATTGTCTGCAAACATATGTATGCACACACACACGCACAAAACTCTCCACCATTTGAAAAAATTGACATGAACATGACATATTTTGTAAGCATGAAAAGAAATTATTTAGGATATATGAAACATGTTTCATTGCATGCAAAGAGTACATACAAAAGCAAATCTTTAGGGTATCTTGTTTTCTTCCAATATAAAGTAAATTTAAAAAAAAAAGGTGAAGACTTTAAAACTGAAAATTAAAATGAAATGCATCTATTTTCGTATTTTGTTGGTTATTATGATTAGATGCATATAATAAAAAAATTTTCATTTTCTTATAACATTTTGAGGAAAAAAAAAAAAAATTATTTCTTGAAGCAGAGGTACTCAACTTTTTTTCCTGCCGGACCGCATACATATGTTAGCTATTTCAAGTCGGTGGCATACATATGGTAGCTGTTTCACGCTGGCCGCAACATGATAATTAATGGAAAGAGCGGGATGCCTTAAGATCAAGATAACATAGAAAATTTAAAATGTGGAAACTGATCTAAAATATTTAAACTCCTCTCTATTTTGCTTTTCTCTCTCTCTCTCATATATATATATATATATATATATATTATTATTATTATTTCTTATCTTTTTTGAAGTTATACTTCTTTTGGGGCGTTAGGGAAATAGGACGAGGTTAAATGTTTACAATGCGCGCGCACACCGTCACGGATGCGGAAATCCTTTGTCTAAAAAAATACAGAATGGGACAAATCATTCCCGCCATCGAAATTCTCAGAAAAGTATTTCTCTTCACAAGGATACACCCGGGTTTGAACCGGAGACCTCTCGATCCGCAGCCGAATGCTCTACCACTGAGCTATACACCTCGTGTCAGAGAACGTTTGCTTTGTGTTCCGTAGGAACGTATACGAAAACGCTTTGTCTAGAAATATACAGAATGGGACAGATCATTCCCGCCTTCGACCATGTTATTGGTCCTATTGTCCCTGTGCGGGGTTGTTTAAACTTATTTAAATCGTGATTATCTCAGGTTTGGCTGGTCCCATGACTGAAGGTTAGTATCGTTCAACTCTGCTCGTGACCGCCTTTCGTCCTTGGCCTAGCTTGCCCTGCTAAAGAGTTTTAGAAAGATTTTAATCTTGTTACGCCAAAGAAGTATAACTTCTTACGTGCGTACATAAGTACACACACACTTTTTTTTTGTTTTTGTTTTTGTCACTAATTTTTTCTAAATTGAAATCATTTAAGACTCAATCTTTCACAATTTCTGCATCAGTAAAAGGTTTCTTGTGATTATCAATAATATAACAAATTTCATTGGGTGCCTTTGTTACTGTTGTGACATTACCACTGACAAAACACTTTTTTTGCTGTTGTAAAGATTATTCAAGAAAGATTATTTAACACCTCTTGAAAGAGACTTTGGAGGAGAAGTGTCATTGAATGTGTGTGTGTGATTCATGTTTATTGGTATTTCTTAAATACAACACTTTCGTCACAAATCAAACAATGCTTGTTTTTCACTACAGAATAGTCAACTTCCCAATCATCTTAAAACAATCTATTTTCTTCGAATATTTTTCGCTTGCAAGATACGAAAGATAGTTAAAAATTAGTTCCACTCATAAAATGATCGCTACTCTACTGTTGTCTGTTATCACTAATCAGCAAAAAATATCAATTAGCACCCATACGACATCGACAGCAAAAAGTAAAATTGATATATTTGATTTTTCAACAAAGAATTTTCCACGAAATTTTCATAAACAAGTGAATTTTTCAGAGCAATGGTCTATGACCAGGCCACTTGAAAAGGCACGGTGGGCCGCAGGATGAGTATCGCTGGCTTAAGGTATCTGACTACGTTCCGAACCGTGATTGTGCAAAAGCGAATAAATGGATAATTTTCATGATATTTAGTGTCACTTAGATTAGAATACATGTATACAATTGTTTTAAGGACATTTTGACTAAAAAAATTATTTAAATACAATATTTTGGCAAAAAATTAACTTAGAATAATTTTTTTTCAAAATCTTCTTCTTTTGTGAAAAATGCTTCTATTATAATAATAGTATTCATGTATATAGCTCAGACCTCTCTACAGAGGCTCAACTAGAATGTTTGAAATATAATTTCGAAGTGGGTTTATCCATATTTTACGACAGCAGAGGGGAGCAATTTTAAGAAAAAAAACGCCGGTAATTATTTCATTTGGGTGTAACTCAGAAAATAATGTGCATTTTTCAAAAATTCTAGTTGAGCCTCTGTAAAGAGGTCTGAGCTATATACAGGGCAAAATATTATTATATTAGAAGCATTTTTCACAAAAAGAGATCATTTTGAAAAAAGATTATTCTAAGTTAATTTTTTGGCAAAATATTGTATTTAAATAATTTTTTGTCGAAATATCCTTAAAACAGTTTTATACATGTAGTCTAATCTAAGTAACACTAAACATAATGAAAATTTTCCATTTATGCGGTTTTGCAAAATCACGGTTCCGAACGTCGTCGGATACCTTAAAGGGTTAATACAACACTATGTCTATTAGCTATGAAACTCACTATTTGGAACCACGATCATGTGACAAGGACACACCTGAGTTGACAGCACCCCTTCTTCAAAATACCACACAACACCAGCAGGAGGTATGTTTGAAGTTGAATTGACTATCACTTGGTCTTCAAATTTGTTTCTAAAAAGATCGTTGTAATGAATAACAAATATTTTTGGATATTTGACATTTGATATTGTGAAGCGAGTATTAATATCCTTGATTTTTGTATATTAAAATATATTCTTAATCGGATCTTTACACGTGCAATAAAAATACATACAAAAAAATAAATGTTTTTTTTAATGTGCCTATATTTATTGTAAATATAGATTCATTCAGTATAAATCATTTTGTGGATCATATCCAAATTTATCATACTTAAACTTAGTTCTACATATTGTATGGAAAATGTTTTGATTGAGATAAGTTCAAAAATTAATTTTTTATAATTTACCGATTAAAGAAATAAGTTTTTTTTAACAATGAAAAAATCGTTGAAACTTTTGGCTTAAATTTCCCCATATGTTTTATTTTACTTCATACAAGAGAAAGAAAATAAAACATGGAAGAAGAGAAAAGCCATTCCGGTAGAAAAAGTAAAGAATTCATTTTTCATCAGCCCGGAAGCGAATTTGATCTATAACTTCCTATAACTATAATAGTTATTTTTCCTTTCCTTTTTGCTTTTTAAAGGCTCTTTTTTACAGCAGTTAAGGAAGTTTTATTATTTTTTTTTCCTTTCCTTTAGTTAACATTCGTATTCCACTAATGTTTCTTCAAGATCAATATATATTTTTAGCAGTTTACTAGCAAAGTTTGGGATTCCACTTTTAACAAAGTCCTGTGCCTTCTAGCAGAACCAGATATTCACATCTGAATATCTACTTCACCAGTGTTTTTGCTTTAAAAAGAGGGGTCTCAAGGGTTTTGATTTTTTGTATCGAGAGCTGAAAATGTGTAAGCAATTTTCAATAAGATGCAATATATTGAAATTAAAATTAAATAATTCGATTGTTTTACATGTTATTTATAAAGGAATAAGGTTTCAAAAAAGTGCAAAACTTTTAAAATATAATACAAATTTAAAAAAAAAAATTATAAGCATTTGCAAATAAAAAACATTTTTGTAAGAAATATTAATTACGTTTTTCAATGCGCGTGATATTTTCTAAATTATTAGCTTTAATTACTTGCAACAAAATGATTTATAAAAAGTTTATGCTTGCTACACTGTAGCTATTTTTATATAAACAATAGAATAATAAATTATATTTAAAAGAATAAAAAGTTCTTTTTTTTAAATATTTTGAATATAAAAGATATATATAATAATAAAATTAGGTAGTATTTAAGGATATAATACGTTTTATAATTCTATAAAGCTTTATACATCAAATGCTACTATTTCAGAGAAAAAAAACGTGTAACGTATAAAATTTACTTAATATTTATTATAAAAGTGTTTCTCTCTTATTTTCATATGTCTATGATTTTTAAAACTATGATTATATTTTAAGCATTTTACACTTTTTTGAAGCCTTATTCCTTTATAAATAATGTGCAAAAGAAATGAATCATTTAATTTTAATTTCAAAGAGTTTCATGAATTAGAAAATTGTTTACATTTTCAGCTCTCGAGAAAAAATTAACACCCCTGGGATGCTATTTAAAATCCTTATTTTCCATTTGTACTTGCAGATCCTGTTTTCATCTACGTTCATTTTCAAATTTTTACAGAATTTAACATTTTTTGTGCTGAACAATATGAGATACATATTTAAATAATTCAGAATATTTATTATATATGGTATTTTCTTTTGGAATTTTCGTAAAAGAATTCGTGAAAGCTGAGTAGCGTAAAAATAAGTGGATTTGTGTAAATTTAAAATTCATTGTTGTTCAGAAAATGGAAATAATCTTAAACATCTATTAAAAAAACATTGGTGCATTTTTGTTTGTATTACAAGAATGTTTTCAATATGCTAATACATAAGGATTATATGCATAAGGAATTTTCTTTTCTACAGAGAGGAGAGAGGATTTTGTTAGCATTTGTTATTGTTTACAATAAACGTATAAATAATTAATAATTTTTACTTTATGTTACAATTGATAATACATATTAAGCTTTTTCTTAAGGTATCAAACAACTCTAAAATCATAAATTTTGTCAAAATTTGACATTTTTTTTTCCTTTGTGATTTTATCAGTTTTATAAGGATACCAAGTATTTTTATTGTCCATTCACTAGAACAAAAACTACAAGTATTTTAGCAAAATGAAATGCCTGAACTTTAAGCAAGATATCAAACTTTAAAAGGCGGTTTACTCGAAATGTGTTTTTTGAAAATACTCAAATGGGAACAGCGATTGCTCAAAAAGTTTTGAAAGTAATTCACTGAAATATTTTGTGTATGTTTTGTATAACAATATAGGTGTTTTAACTCTTAGATTTATCAATCACTGTTTTATTACCAAATGTATAGTCCCTTATATGAATGTAATCACTGCTTTCTTAAGCAATTTCATATGATAACTAATATAAAGTACTATATAGTTTTTATAAAAATTAATATATTTCTCATCCCAAAAGTGATTTTAAAAATAAATTGCAAAGTAACACATCTCTCAAAATTGAAAATTGAGAATTTGTTCATATACTTTTTGTACAGAGTTTGCCCTATTTATGTAATTTTTTAAAAAATTTTACCAATTTTTTTCTCATTTTAGTAATAGTAATCTTTTTTTCTCTACTTAGTTTTAGCATTTTTTTCTTAAAATGTACTAAACGAATCTAACACACACAACCATGAAAAATTAAGACATCTTCATTTTTCGAAAAAAAAAACAGCTGTCTTAAGTAGTCGCATACGTTTTTCACAAAAGAAGTATTTACATTTGTTCTACATTTTCAGATAAAACTTACAAGACTCCAATAACCTGTACATATTTTTATTTATTGTAATAAATTTCTATTGCATTTATGGAAACATAATTGACATAAAATTTTATGATTTCAACATCATCAATGAAGTATTGTAAATTTCGACGTATAACACGCACCTATACTTTCAAGCTGCATTTGTTAGTTTTTTTAGGTACATTCACCGTATAAAGCGTAACCTCATTTTAACAAAACAAACAAAACCCCGAAGTTTACGTGCATAATGCTCTTATATTTTGAAAATATTTATTCGAGGTATTATTCCAAATTTAGTAAAAAATAACGTACTTCTAGAACTACAGCTCTTTATGTTCATAAGGAATTTATGTTCTTTATGTTATTTCTTCCAAGAAACAGTATTTCGCCATATATCGATATCTAATTTCTTTCTATGCTGATCTATTTTTTTAAAGCTTTCGTATAACGCGCACCCTTGAATGTTGATCTTATTTTTCAATTCCTACTATTAGCTCACACTCTCTATATATTTATTTATTTATTTCTCTTCAGAGAATTTTCAATCCTTAATAAAATACACTTTAAAACTCTCAATTGAGTTAAAATTTTATATGAATGATTATTTTGGATCACAATACAGTAATTTAATTATAATCAATAAAAATTAATTGATTAAATCTAATTATTCAAAGAATTACAAATACAGCTACGTTGGCATCCTTTTGGCGACTTGTGTCAAAACTTGAAAAGGTATTTTTCTCACATTTTAAAGCGCTCATTCGAGCTGAAATTTTCTATGCACTATTGTTTTGGGTAAAAATACGATAATTTAATTATAATTAATTAAAATAATTGACTTAAACTAATTATTATATTTATATTAATTGTAACTATTTAATAGAAAGTTGCTAAAAAATTTTTTTTCTTTGTTGATCTAAGTAGGAATTGACTTAATTTTTTTTTTATATTAGGGGAGAAAGGATCATGATGAAGGGTGGGGCAAGATAACGAATGTCTTGATTTTTCCGTTTTCCGCTAGCTAGCAGGATCAACCGAACACTAATGGTTTTCCTAATGGCCGTTCGTTAAACAACAGTATAGAGAAGCTGAAATCGCCATTTTTTGTTAATTGTGAAGCTTTGATTGTTTACCACTTCCCCCGATATAACTTTTATGCATGTGTAAATTAGCTCTGCTACAGATAAAGGCAATATATATGATTTATCTTTAATATTTATGAGTAACTTTGTGATATGGTCGATCTTTGGCGACCATATCTTTGGTTTTCAGCGTGAATTAGAGGTGTGGAGTTCTCGAAATGAATCGACATTTTAGAATTCTTAATATGACTTTATTAAGAGTTTAACTTAAATTTCTAATATATTGAACAAACTTATATTAAGTGAGAATAAACCAAAACAGTTAGCCGTAGCTAAAACAGATCGCGCAATTGGATCACTTATCTAAATAATTATAATATCCGCCTACTTTCAATTCTAATTAAATTACGAATTCTGATTTCAAATAATCTGTCCTACCTTGAATTCCGCAACAGTTCAATTACTTTCAGAAAGGCTGTTGGGCACGCGTACAATAGTATGCACCTTGTAGTAATGGCTAGATATCCGTGAATCTTTGGTAGGCCGTCAAATTACACTTCTATCTTTTCCAAACAGAACTTTCTCTAAATTGCCATTCCGCTTACTAAAACTTCTGTTCTTTTAAAGGCTATCTTATTTGCATCTATACTTGCATTTCACTTCTTGGATTTGGGTTGGAAAAGATTTGCCATTAATCTTGGCCGTCAAAGAACCCAGAAGTTATGTTACAGAAGAGACGCGTGAGCCCGTCACAACTTAGCTTAAATACTACATATTGCTAAGAATAAATGTCAATTAATCGACTACCTTAATTGAAATGGAAACGAATATTTTTAAACAGGCAGTCCGGGGCAAGATGACGAGTTCGTCATCTTGCCCCGTGTTTCGGAATTTATTAAACTAACTATGTTGTCTATTCTATTAAATCCTATAACACTTGTTTGTCTGTGTTTTTGTCCTCTCGAAATTGCGCCTCTATCTCTTCTCGGGCTAAGAGGGGCATCGGATCAGGGAATGTGTCGTTCAAAAGGGGCGACCAGAGGAAGACATTTTTGCCATCCGCTAACAACTTTATTGTAACTTATCCAGGACAAACTATCATAGACAAAAATATTGGTGAGCCTTTGAGCACCGCTTACTTCAGGGCAGCTACTGTTGGAAATGCCATTAAATGGTTTAAAAAATGAGGGATTGAGACTCGTAATCCTCTTGTGTTTAACAAACATGACTTTGCTGTTTCAAAAGCTACTGACTATGATGTTTATGGCGATGAAATTGAGAATAATAGTGCTAATCCTCAGACCCTGGTAGTAGAAAACCAACATATAAATCCTCCAAAAGAACCAGAACTTATGGCAAATGCTGATTAAGATGCACTAAAGAAGCAAAATGATAATGTGATAAAAAAAAGAAGCAAAAAAGTGAGCTTAAGCATTCTTACAAGCACACCCATCAAAGAAGTGTTAGAACAAAGGGAAAAGCACAGAAAGAAGAACGGGAAACTTAAAAGAAACAGAGAAGAGAAACCCCTGAACCTAAAAAGGGAGTAAAAAAACTCAAACTAAGTTCCTGTAGGCTTAAGTCTGTAAAGTCCAGGCCAAACATTCCAGTTGAAACAATTTCAAAGGATGGTGGTGTAAGATATCCTGCTTGTGAAGAGGAGTATTGTGACCCTCCAACAGAAGAATGGATCCAGTGCTGTAAATGCCAAGAGTGATGGCATGAGGAATGTTAAAGTTATGAAAATGGCAATTTTATTTGTGACCATTGTTAGCTACGCAACTTAACACTTCAAGATTACGTTACTATGCATTACGCTGAATTTTATACTTTGTAAGATGTAAAAACACAGTTATCATTTGTTAAACCACGTAACATATTCAAGAGATAAAATATATTAAACCTTTTTTAGTGTTGTCATCCTGCCCCAGTACTGGGGCAAGATGACAATTTGTTAAGGTTCTGAAAAATTTTAAATTATCCTTTGTTTTTTTTTATTTGAAAAATTAAATGGTAATGTATTTAATACTATAAAGGACTACTCTAACACTTAATGTAAAAATAATTTTTTTTATCCTTAAAAATAAATTAATAAACAACAAAAACTGTTAAAATAGTCATCTTGTCCCGGTCTGCCCTACTTGTTTGTGTTAAAAGTGCGTGTTATATGCCAGATTTTATAGTAAATTGATTTACTTCTGTGCAGTAATCCAAGTAATGATAAACGTTCAATAAATCATTTTTTTTTTTGTACTTGTTTAAGAAACTTTGGAATTTTACTTTAGCCCATTAAATGTATTTTTTTATTTTCAGCTAACATAAGCAACATTTACAAAACTGCAATGTGTTTTTTTTTTGGGGGGGGGGGGGGCGGAGGCATCACGAAAAGCCACACTTTGAGGAACAAAATTGTTACAACTTCTTATACTCAAAATAATATAATTGTTTAAATTAGATTCTTGAACTAAGCTTTATCAGTACCCCATTAACTGGATTCAAACCAAAACATTTTGATACCTTATAACCTAATCCACGCTTCTAAATTGATGAAATGACTGATTTCTCAAACAATTTTATTCAAACTTTTTTCATATAATTTTCTATTTTTTTTTAAGGAAATTAATTAGTATATCAACAGTTTTCCTTACATATTAAGAAAAAGATTTTTATGCTACAATTTGATTAAATTTATTTGTTTAAAAATATTTTTTAAAGAAACCAATATTTATTTTTAAAATTGTTTAGTCAAAACTTCCTGAATGTATCCGACTGGTTTAAAATCATTATTTTCATCAAAAGAAAAAAAAATCAAAACTTATTTTCTACACTTGTATTTCATAATTTTATTATAAAACATTTTTTTATCATATATATATATATATATATAAATCATAGTTAAATGTTAAAGAATTGTATTCCTTTGTAAGTTTTATTTATTTTTGTAATATTTAGAGTTGTTAGAAAAATCTTAGTTGTTGTTGATTCGGATTTCTTAATATTTAAAAAAAAATTCAAAAAAAAAATTGTTTGCTGTATTTTTATAGTTTTATAACATACTTACTTAAAAAATAACAGTTAAATAATTATTTTAGTCATATTTTAGAACACTGTCTCCGAAACCAGTCACATACCTTGAAAATGAAAATGTAGCATTTCTTTTCTAATACCTATTTCTTATTTGAACGTCTTAATTATCAATGGAATCTTAAATGTGTTTTCACTGTTATTTCATTTGCTGAAAAATAATTCTTTACTCTTTTATAATCTTTAAATATGAAATGAAATCATAAATGTGTCCCTTTAAAACAGTTTTTCTCGTCTCTACAGATGCTATATGTATCCTGCATATAGTTTTTGCAATCTTTGAATTAAATATAAATGCTTAACTGCATGCTCTTTAACCAAAATATAAAATTCAATAAATTGTTCCTCTGAATCATAGAAGCGATATCAAAAGTACTGAATTACATAAAAAACTCTAACTATATATCCATATCCTTATATCAAAAGATGAATACTAAGTGCGTTTCTTTTCATCAAGAAGCCTTTTCAATTACATCCAATTATTTCAAAAAGAAAAAAAAACACTGTATATGTTTGCATCACAAAAATAAACACAGATTGTAAAAGCAACAATATATATCCTCCTCCCCCCCTCTCATATAAGATGAACGCTAACTATATGCTTCCGCATCAAAATAAGATTTTCAGCTGTACAAAGTAAAAATAAAAAAATACTTATAAAAATAAATATATATTTTTATAATGTTAATGTTATGTTCCCTCCACACAATACACAGCATGAAAATCTCCCAATTATATCTCCAAATAATATATGGTATTTTTATACCCTTGCACTGACATCGGATCTTAGATTCCCAAGGCAGTATCTATTTATAGATTAATGAAGTTTAAAAGGAAGGTACTATTTTTAAAGTACTTATTTAGAGAGAAATGAGTCTGGTTTAACGAATAATTAGTGAAATAATTTTTTTGAATTGCTTTCAACAGTCTGGGTTTAAACTCATGCCTCCACTTTATTTAGAGAAGTTAACGTTGGGCTCGTTTCTGTTCCATTAGGTAAATAAGCAAAGGTGAAATTTTATCAGAAAAAAGTTGAAAATAGTGTAATCAAACAAGTATCAATTTTAATACATTACTGCACTTGACTCAAAATTTATTATTCAATTCATTTCAATCGATCTGCAATTAAAACAATGTAAAAAAAAAATTTTAAAAGAAATTTATAGCAGATAAAAATAATTTATGAAAAAATATATATTTAAAATCATCAACTTTATTTATTTTTTTTTCTATTTAAAGAAGGGATGTTTGTGAGATTTAAATTTTTTAATATTTGTATTTAAGCTCAAACATAATATATTTAAGATCTTGATACATGTTTTACAGTGAATCGTTAAAGACGAAAAAAAAAAGTCTTGTAAACTGTTTTTTTACAATTTTTTAAGCACTTCAAAGGATGCTTTTTGAATTGAAAGCTGTTTTTTAAATGAATTATGGATATAATCAAGACCACGAAGATATGATTTGCACAATACAATTGAAGAAAATGTAAACATATGTGTGGATTTTAAGCAAAATTGAAAGTTATAAAGAAATTAGTTTTTAACTCTCAATTTAAAATGGTTTTGTACACGATACGCGAGAAGAATTGCTACATTAACATGAGACATTGCATAAGTAAATTTAAAAGTTATTCGTTAATAAATATATTGAAATTACGGACTAATTGAAAAGATATGACAAAGCTCTAAGTTACATACTCTTTGAAAATAGCATTTTTTACACTATTTGCACTTAACTAAAATAATTGTTTTCTATCCAGATAAAATTATCTAATATTTTTCTCCCGACTTCTTACATTTAATAGGGAAACTTTAAAAATAAAAATTCCCATTTCTTGAAAGCTTAAAAAGGAAATTGGTAATCCAGCTGTGTATGAGCCGTATGAGATCCTTTGGCTCTATCTTTTCTTTTCTATAAAAATAGAGAGAATAAATAATCTATCGTAACAACACCTGCTCTTTTATAAAATCACTTTACATCTAGTTACGTAAAATTTTTGGTTTGTATCCAAGAAATCTATTTCCAACTCCAGATGTTAGACTCAAACATCAAAATTCAGAAGAAATTAGGTTATAGAGAAAAGCATCTTATTATAAATATCGAGATTGAACTGTTATTTAGATCTAGAAAATGCGTCCACGTATTTTTTATGTTCATATTTATTGCATAAATTCTGCACAACAAATGGTTAAAATTCCTTCCAAACTAATGTTCTGTACCTGAAATTGAGCATTTTTTCAGTAACGTACTTATACATGAGAAAAAATATTAAATATAAATTTTGATAGCTTATTACATATTCTTTACAAAAATATATTACGGAAATGAGGTTTAGTTTGCGAAATATAATTATCATTTTATATTACAAAATATAATTATAATGCCTAAAGTTTAATATTAAAATTAGAGATAACTAATAACGTACTAGGGTTATTTGATGTTTACACATTTAATTATTTAACATTTCAATTTAATAGCTAAATGTATTAACTTGACGTTTAAATTGATAATGTCATGTCAATTTATCAAGTCGGGATAAGTGCCTCACACACCCTTTATCTAATGGAGATCATGTTAGTATGAACTTAACACTGTCAAAGTAATTTGCGAAAAGTAAACAGTGTTTAAACTCTCCTGTATGATAACATATTGCCGATTGTTCCTAAGTGTTATACATGAGAGCGTATAGCTGAGATCCAGTAAGCAATATTGATCTGTAGCGTTTATAAAAGGGAAAATTTGTATATTAATCATTCAAGTTTCAGCAATATTAGAGTCTTAAAAATGTACAGTCGAACCTCTATATAAAGTTCCTCTATATTGCGAATTTTTCTGTACGGCGAACTTTTTCCTGGAACCTTGAACATTTCACGATTTTCTTCGTAAAATAACATCTCTATAGCGAGGGGCATTTTCTAAACAACGAACTTTTTCTTTTGTGATTCAATTTCTGTGCTTCCTTTTTTTAAAGTAAATAACTCAAGTTATTTTCTCTTAAACACATTTTATTGTTGTCATAAATCTTGAATTGCTTTTATTAGATCCTAACTCGCCGAGAGGAATAGAGTTCTGAACGTTTCATCCAAGAAGTGCAGCCTTCAACTCCCATTGTCCAGTTCACTAGAAACATCTTCGATTTCCCCTTTCACTCTCAGTGGAGTTGTCTCGCGTCCCCGTGTTCTAGTTATAAAATAATGTATGTTTAATATTACTTGTATGCTTTAAATTAGAGAAAACGTCCTTAAAATTCTTTAATTTTAATGTAAAATTATTTTTTAATATTGCAGTGTATTCTTCGACATTTTTTTTCTTATTTACCTCGCAGTTTTTCTTTCTTTCTTATTTTTTATGGGTAAGATATATATAAAAATCATATATTAATTTTTAAAAAGTGTGAATAATTACTTTTTTTAATATATAGTATTCATGAATTAAACATTTATTTCATGTGGTTTATATAAAATATATTGAAAGATGAACCTCTATACAACGAATTTTCCATATAACGAACCTTTTTCGGGATTTAGCGACTTCGTTATATAAAGGTTCTGACTGTATTTGGAACATCAAGCTTGTAAATGAGTTTGCTTATTTATTGCATTTTTTCCATTATTATTTTTTGCACAAGTATGGCATTTTAAAAACTTATTCTACTAGACTCGAATAAGAATAAATAAAAATTTGGGTTTCGGAATATTTCTTAAAAATTGCTGAAAATAATCTTAATTGCCTATCAACACTAATTATTTCATCTATAATGTTTAAAATATAAAAGTCAAATTAAAAATAAATTCAAGTTAAATACAAAACGATTGCTTTGAAATTTATTTTAAAGGATGCATAGTCGTTAGTCAATATGTTTTGTTTTATGAATTTTTTAGTAGTGTATTTATGGTTACGATTTCAGTATTATCCAAAATTTAATTTCTGGAAAAGGAATTCATGTAGTAATATTAAAGTGTCTCGATCTTCGCAGTCCTGCATGCATTTTTTACATAAGCAATTCATTTTCAATTTCGATGAAGCATTTAAAATCATTCTTAAAGATAAAATTGTAAATTAAAAAACAATTCTTAAAATGCTAACATTTTTAAATATTATTCCATTTCGATTCTGAAACCATTTGGATTTTACAATTGCAGTCTCAGTTATCCAGAATATCTGCGTTTAAGGTATCCAATTACGTTCGGAACCCTGATTTTAAAAAAGTGCATAAATGAATAATTTTCATGATATTTAGTGTCACTAAGATTAGAATACATGTATAAAATTGTTTTAAGGACATTTTGACAAAAACAAATTATTTAAAAACAATATTTTGGCAAACAAGTAACTTGGAATAACCTTTTTTCAAAATGTTCTCCTTTTATAAAAAATGCTTCTAAAATAATAATATTTCGCGCGCGCGCTTATGTAAAGTAAAGACTTCTCCAGAGAGTCTGAACTAGGAATTTTGAAAAATTCACATTGTTTTCAGAGTTACCACCCATTAAAATAATTATCGGCGTTTTTTCTTAAAATTGCTCCCCTTTGCTGTCGTAAAATCTGGATAAACCCACTTCTAATTTATATATTTCAAAAATTCTAGTTGAGCTTCTGTAGAGAGTTCTGAGTTATATACAGGCAAAATATTATTATAACAGAAGCATTTTTCACAAAGGGAGAATATTTTGAAAATGGGTCATTCTATGTTCATTTTTTGTCAAAATAGTGTACTTAAATAATTTTTTATTGTAATACTATTCTTAAAACAATTTTATATGCACTTTATAATCTAAGTGACACTAAATAGCATAAATATTATCCATTTATACGCTTTTGAAAAATCACGGTTCCGAACGTAGTCGGATACCTTAATATGGTTGTCAAAATGTAATGTTTTGGGTTCATAGTAAAGTCAAATCTTAGATTAATTTTTATAAATATTAGCGCTCAGTTATACTCAGTATCTGATTTTGTTTTCTTATTATGGGATCAGGCTTTAATAATTATCTTGTAGGTATGCACACCAAAATTCAAATAACTTATTAGAAGTCCATTGAAAAATTTTGATTTGTAAAATGCATGTATTAGATACATGTTCAAGTATGGAATTGGTATTATAGCTCTACATTTGTACAAACGAACCAAATATTATGTAGTGCACCTGAATCCAGATGTAACATATAAAAAATACACACATAACATTATATGCATTACTTTTTTTTCTTTCAAATGGGCCAGCATTTTGGCATTCTTTGACGACACGGTAAGAGAGTCTCCAATTGCCCCAATTATTTCATTGGTGGTACCATCTATATAGTTACGACTCTTTCTACCAAATTTTTGGTGCTTGAATTTATCCAATTGAAGCTCTCTTCAGATGATAAATATAGTATTGATTTACATTTTTATACCGACCCAAAATTTAAAACTAAATTTTACATCCATCTAATATTGCGACTTGCATTCCGATTTTTTTACTCAATCAGTTTATCTCAAAAATTCAGAGGAAGGCATGCTACCTCTAAGCCACCATGCCGACACATTGAATTTATTTCCCTAAATTAAAAAAAAAAGGTTTTTAATAAATTTTTAATTTAAAACATATATTTGTTATTTTTTTGATTTTAGATATTTTAAATTTCCCTGAGTTTTTTCATTTTCGAATAGCTATTGAAACTCGCTAAGATATCTGAACTATGGCTTTGTCTATGAAAAATGATTGCTTCTGAATGACACCTTTTGGATATATTTTAAAAATATTGGTGATGTATCTCGTGATTTTTCCTAACTGTTCCACACAAGACAAACTTGAGCAATTGGTCCCCGTTTAAAAATATCAGGGGGGTTAATTGTCTCTAGATGAAAATAAAAAAATATTCAAATATATATAACTTTTGAAATTAAAAATAAATAATCCGAATCTTTTTTCACATTATTTATGAAGGAATGGGGGTTCAGAAAAGTATAAAATGTTTAAAATATAATCATAATTTTTAAAAATTTTAAGCATATGAATATAAAAAAATTTCTATTTTTTGTTTTAATTTTTGCATGCTATTTTCTAAAATAGTAGTTTTAATTACTACATAAGTTGATTTATAAAGTTAAATGTATTCTTATCACACTGTAGTATTTTTATATTAGTAGAATAATAGATTGTATCTTTTAAAAAATAAAAGAAATTACATTTAAATTTTTTTTTTTTTAAATTTCAATTTTTTTTTCAAATATTTCGAAATACACAAAAGATATATTATTCTTAAATGATGTAGGGTTTAAAGACTATGATACATTTTTTTTAATTCTATAAAGCTTTATACATCAGAGGCTACTATTTTAGAAAATAGTGTGTGCAACGCTATTTTTACTATAAAATTATTTCTTATTTTCATATGCTTATAATTTTTAAAATTTATGATTATATTTCATTTTGTACTTCTTTGAAGCCTTATTTCTCTGTGAATAATGTGTACGGGATTCGAATTATTTAATTGAAATTTAAAAGAATTGTACCTGTTTGAAAATTGTTAATATTTTCACCTCTCGAGAAAAAATTAACACCCCCTAAGATACCTTGGTGCATAAATTTGAATCCATGTTTCCACAGATACAAAAACGACTACGAGTTCGTGGCATTCACCACACTCTCACAGTCTAAAAAAGCTCTATATATTAGTATTCACTCAACAAGATTGAAAGTGGTTTAAAATTCTGAATTTAATTAGTTAATTAAAAAATATATTGTAATCCTTCATAATTTTTAAAAATTTTTTTTTAGCATGTCATTTTAAAGATCGGTTTTTAAGATACCATTGAGAGAAAAAAAAGGAAAACTAATTATAAATCAATTTATTATATGTTGTTTCTAAATCTGTAAGTCAACCTAAATCCTTTCACTGAATGATAAGTTGCTTGGGTAAATTTCAAGTGCCGTATAAATCAATTTATCCGATTTTTTTCACTAACGTTAGAAGAAAAACAAAAGAAATTCTGATATGAAAAAATATAAAAAATATTAATTTTTTTTATAGAGGAAAAAAACCCATTCTTCTTTCTTTTTTGTAATTTTCTATTCATTATAATTAATTTTTTCCTCAGTTGTTTTAATTAAATTTGCAAAACTTTTTTAAAAATTTATTTGAGTTTCAATGTTTAGTATAAAAAGGGCAGAAATTTGTTTTTCTTCAATACTTAGATTATTAATCATTCTCAAATTTTCTGTGATATTAGTCATTTCTAAAGGCAGTATTTGAAATGTTTTGATCTTAAAAATAATTATTATATTCTCATTATATAGCAGTGGTTTAAAAACTGTGGCAATGTTCTTTGATTTTATTTTTTTTTTTTTTGTAATACACACCAAATATTTTGAAAAAGTGCATTTTAACGTAAACTTTTAACTGAAGGTAAATTTTGTTGGAAATTTCTTATTCCCGAGTTACACCTTTTCTTATAGTCTAAATTAAAACAATTATTTTTCAAAATAATCCATTTTTATTGCTTTTCAGACAAAAGTAATGTCGGTACGGTTAGCGGAAAACCAATTGTCTGGCTCCTAAAACACAAAGCTAAAAAGAAAACATCCAAACTGTGTAAAATTTTCTCATCCAAATGACTTGTAGCTCATCACAGGCACACATCATAAGTATCTGAATTAAAAAAAAGCTGTATATATGGAAAACTAAATGCCATTTGAAAATACAAGATTTATTTTTGTGTCTTTGTTTTGCTGGGGCAGCTTCATTATGTTCGGAATAAGGATGCGAGTCTATTTCGAACAAGTTCTAAATTCAACCAACGGAGACATCTTGTCTATAGAGAATGCGGATTTTTCCTCCAAACACTCGATGTTCATTATTGCGATTACCTTTGTCTAAAAATCACAAGTTTGCTCCTCTTTGGGACATTAAATGGCAAAAACAGTCAACCAAATGGCAAGAAATAGTGTTAACTGATGAATCACGCTTATGCCTGCCACATCATGATGGCAGCACAATAGAGGAGGTTGTTTAATTTTTGCCTATCAAGAACCACAACACCCTTACACTCGGTATTGAAATTCGCTGTATTAGATTCCACTTCCACCATCTTCTAGTACAAATGCCAGTATATTGAACCGCCAGTGTTATACCTATGAGGCGTTTGTGACCTCTCTTACTTCAGAACGCGCATGTGGTCTTATTCAGGGGGAAAATTTGGGTACATGCAATGGGCGATCAAGTCCTATTTGATCATCAGAATGTATTCCAGCCTTGTCCTGGCTGTGTTCCCTATGTATAGCTTACTGATCTCTTATGTCGATAATTGTAGGAAAATGAGGGGCAGCAATATTGGTTGCCATATTTCAGCAAGATTTCCTAAACTACTTTCATTAAATGCAGAGACGTGTTTTAAAGTGTATTGACAGTAGTAATGGTAAAAATCAGTCCCTGATTTTATCTTCCGGTTTTAAAATTTTCATTTACCCAATATTTTCTTTCTTGGGTGCTTTTCAAAAAAATTTGGTTTTGGGTTTATCTTTTTTTGGGGCCCTTTTTTTTGGAAAACCCAGTGTAATTTTTAAAAGTGGTTGATGGGGCAAATATCCAACTATATTTGGGGGGTGATTGTTTTGATTTAAAGAGGCCCTTTGTTCAATGACAAAATCGGTCAAAAATCTAACTTTTCTGGCAAAAATTATTCTTTACCCCCTTTTCTAAAACCCTATAAAATTTGAAAGCTCTAAACTTAAAAAAACGCAAATTATATAGTTTGACATTCGTTTTTATTCCACCCCCAAAAAAATCAAAATTTTAAACACTTATCTAAAAATAAAGTTTGCTTCTTTTTAAAATGTAAGGCTTTTTTTTAAGGGCCTAAGCTTTTGTTTATTTTACCAATTTTAATAGTATATAAAAAAAATTTCGGAAACCCCCTTTTTATAAAAGAAATTTTAATTTTAAAAAATAATTGACGTTGAAATTTACGCATCTTTTAAGGAATTTTCAATAAGCATTCATATAAAGATATATTGAACGAATACCAATCATGTTATCGCAAAGACCATATCAGCTTGTGTTATACATAGTTTGACGTACTCATAAATCAAGTGTCATGCTTTTTGAAATTTTTTTAGGGGAAAATAACATTTTTAAAAACTCTTCCAAAAATTTTAAATTTTTTTCTAAAAAATTAAAAGGCTAAATTTTATGAAATTTTAAAAAATTTTTTTTGTTACACAAAGGAGGGAAACAAAAATTTGAAAATCCTTTAAAAAAAAATTTCTACAAATCATGCCCATGTCCCCAATTCAAAATTTTTTCGATTATGTTAAGCTTTCAGCTTTCAGACGATAATTTAAAACAGTGTATATTCGTAAAGATGTTTAAATATATTTGTCTAATATAAATGTTTGCAAAATGAAAACTCTACATCTCATTTCGTATCGTTTCTTTCAAAAATTTGGAAGATCGTGCATTGTTGAAAACTGAATTATAAAGGACCGCATTCGTTGGGGAGTTATAAGTCTGAAAGAAATCAAAAAGCACATACAATTTTTTTGAGAAAAATGTTTTTGGCTGTGGAGGGATATTCTGAATAATGTTTAATGTTTTATCAGATATATTTAAAATAGATATACTTCTGATTCTGTATTGAATACCGTTTGTAACATTGGTTTAAATGTCATTACCTCTGCTGTAGATATCGGTTCTAATTGTCGCATGTATCACAGTTACTTATATCAATAGCCTTGGCATGGATAGGAGGACTTTAACTTGGTGACAATTTTACATTGTTATATTCAAACATGATTTTTGGGTTCAGAAAAACGTAAAAATTCCATTATATTGAAGTTTGATATAAACAAGTAATATAAAAAAATTTTTAAAGTCAATTCCTACTTTGAATGGATGAATAGAAAGTATTTTATTAACGATTGAAATTTTGTAACAATACACACCCGGCTTGGCTTTGGCTAGTTTGGCTGAAAAACCCGTTTTCAAAGCCAACTGTTGTCATTGTTTTAACAGTTTCATTGTTACAACAATGAAGACGAATCTAAGTTAGAGTCGAAAACCGGGATTTTACTTAATTTAATTAAGTTAATGAATTAATATTTGAAAAATCTGTATTAACGTCAAGTGTCACCCATTACAAGTTTAAAAAAATGTATTTGAACTTGAATGGATGAATAAAAAGTATTTATTAACGATCGAAAATTTGAAGAAGCTAAATATATATAGAGATAGAGAGTGAGCTTATAGTAGAAATTGAAAAAGATATTGAATATCAATAAGAGCTTAAATAAAGCAAGTCTTTTAATACACATAAGATAAAGTCTACTATTAATATTATAATTTTATAAAAATTAAAATGTTTGCATATGTAACAAGGGTGTTCTATAAAATACCGAAATCATACTTTATGGACAATTCTTGATCATCCAGATAACTTCAAGAATAATAGAGATACATTTTATAATATCATTAATATTTACTTGATATATTACTCCTTATATATAATTGCAATTTTTGTATAAAATATACTATGCTATTGCCTGAAAATTTATAGAAAAATTTAATTATTTACTCAAGTGCAGTAAGAAGTTATTTTTTTTATATGACCATGCTTCGTTGACTAATGATTACAGTTCAAATTGAAACATAATGTTTTTATGTATACCTTCTCGCTAATTCTTGTAAATTACGTGATTTTTTTTCTAAATTCTGGATATTAAAAGCAGATAGTTCTTAAAATTATATAACTCTCTAAAGAAAACTTTGTATCTTTATGAAGATAGGTACTACATGTGTGGCTATTCACACACATTTTGCAAAGAACTTATTTATTATTTTATGAAAATGGCAAATCATTTCAAGTATTTTATAGAACATGTTAATAAAAATGCATTTTCTCTTTTTCAATGTGATGACGCTTAAATAGTATGTAAATAATTGAAATTCCATTGAAAAATTTCTGATAAATAATGGTCTCAAAAGCTTAAAGTTTAAACACATCTCCACCTGTATTTCTTTCAATCTCGAAGTAATATCGAAAGTTCTAAGTATTTCATGATTGTTCACTACATAATGTGTACTGTTCTAGATAATTTGGTTTAAATTTAACAAAACTTAAATCACAAAAGCAGTTGGTAAATGCGATGGTGATGGCAATTAAAAAGGAAAATTATTATTAGGTGATTTTTGACACAGAAAGAGTATACGGAATACATTTCAAATCAATTGAACTCTCATTGATTTGTTCTAAAATTTAAACCTAATGCCATTAATGGAAGTATAATTTGTTAGCAGAAATTTTAAAAAATGTATTTTTAAATCATAATGTAAATGCATAGTGCGAATTAATTTTGCATCGATTAACAACGTACTGCATTTAATATTAATTTTAGCCATTAAGTTGAATGAGTACAACTTGAATTCAATAAAAAAATAGACTATACTTAAAAATGGATACACTGTAGATGTATTTGTGTCACCACGGTATTGGTAGCTTTTCATTGATATTTCAATTTAGTCTATTTTTATTCATGGAATCTATCATTATTTTCTATTGCATTTGAACCTTACAAATAGTAACACTAAAACTACGTAACATGCTGCGACTTTTTCTCGATAGAAAATTCATAGCAAACTTGTAGTAACGCAAGAGGTGTGTATTGACTGTCAACATTTGACATCGACTAATATGTCAAACTATTGAGGGGTTTCTGCATTCCCAAAGTAACATTCCTTTCAAAGTCGTATTTGACAACACACACACATATATTTAAAATTTACTTTTTTGTATAGCATAAAAACAATTTTGGACAAAACAAAATGGATTTTCACGTACAAATCATATTATTTTCAAATACTACTTATATTTTCAAATTACCACTATTTAAAATTATTTCACATGCATTATAATTTTATTTTTATAGACACAGATAACAGCTTACTTATGTAGATATTTTGCAAATGAAGATTATCAAGTAATTTCTAGTAGATTTATTCAGTGTATTGGATACCAATAATAATTTTATGTTGTACAGCAGTGTTTCACAAACTGTGGGGAGAGCCCCCTAGGGGGTGTGATAACCCTAAGAGGGGGCGTGAACATATCAAAAAGTCAAAAATAAAAGATTATTTTAAAAAGTTAAAAAAATTTGCTTAAATGAAGCAAAACATAATACATTCTGACATAAAAATTACACGTTGCACTTTTATTATCTGTTCCAATTTAAAAATTAGAAAGGAAAAGCAACATAATACTTTTCTTATTACTTAAAAGTATATATAATTTACTTAAAAATATATATTATTTAAAAATATCTTACTTAAATTATCTCTTATATTTGAAAGTAACATATACAAAATTTAATATTTATCTTGATAATTTGAGTACTTTATAATTAAGATAGTATTGTAGTTTTAGCGTCAAAGTATATTATATATTATTGCAATCATTGCATTGTTATTGTGTGGGAGGGGGACGAAGAACATTATGATTGAAAATTGGGTCGCAAGTATTGAAACTTTAAGAAGCACTGTTGTACAGGGAGTGTTAACTCTCAAATTCATGCGAGCCATAAGAAGAACGAAAAAGTGACATTTTGCAAAAAAATTTCAGGAAAAATGTTCTTACTTTAAAACTGCACAAACTCTGATATGTTTTCAAATTTCTTTAAAGATTCTGTAAGAAAATACGGGAAAAAGGATAATGCATTTAAAAGAGTAAGAAGAAAATAACAGGTAAAGATTTTTAGTAGCGACAAAGCATGATATTTACATTGATCTTGAGAAAGTAAATAATTTAATCATAAATTCTAAGAATGAAACATCTTAACAAAGCAAGAAAAAATTCGTTTTATCCAGGGAATATATTTTAAAGCACTCATGTTATAAATTTTCAGATTACAACATATATCAATCTCAAATTTAAAAAATCTTACTTAATCCTCGAATATATTGATTCTAAACAATAAATACATTGAAACTATTTTCTACATTTTAATTACAGAGCTTTAAAGTTGTTTATTTTGTATATGTATTAAAAAATACGAATAACTTCAAATGCTGTATTTATAAAGCAAAATTGTTTTTAAAAAAACTGTTATATCATTCATCATTTGACGTCTCAAAATTTGATACGATCATAGTTCCTCTCCATTTTTTAATTTGCATCTAATTCTGAAAAGTGGGACAGCTCAAAAAATGTTCTTACATCAATACATTTCTTCACAAAACCCTAAAGAGACACTTTTTTTAATAACGATTTAAAATCCATATCAATGACAATTATCATTAGAAAGAGGAACTAAATTGGTTTGGAAAAAGCCGACCTTTCACCAAACCTACTGGAGAGGGAAGGGGAGGAGCCAGTAGAATTTTCATTCAATTCTTTTCATTAGCGTAATCTTTATTTTTGCTAATTATTGGGATGATGAGTGGGAGGTTTAATTCTCTTTAAATCTTAAGTAGCTTTTCTAATTATCTGAAATTGCAGCTGGCATAACTGTTTGAAATTTTATCACAACTTCCCCTTCCCATACATTGTTTTATTTTTAATGGGTATTTAAAACATTAATTGCTGTCTCATCAAAGCGTTTTTGAGAAGTTTTATCTTCCAGTGCAATTGTTCAAAATGATAGTTTTTGCATTTTTGAAGAACGAATTTCATTCAGAAGTCCTCAGTTGAAACAAAAGAGCCAGATCTTTCAATTTAAAATTATGCCTTTAAGTTTAATTGAATTCAGCAGTTTTAGGGGATCTATCAAATGAGTTTTAATTTTTTTTTAATTTGATACATAAGCATAAAATGAAGTACGTGAACTCCGCAATTCTGCTCATAATACGTTTATTTCAGTAAGATATAATTTTATTTCAAGAATACTAGAGAAAGATTTTTAAAAAATCACTTTCCAAGGCGCGACGTAAAATAATTACTTTTTCATGAATACATTGTATATTAGGGAGTTAAAATAATAATTCCCTTCTATCCAATACCAAAATGTTTAAAAATGTTTTAATTACATGTAATTCGTAACAAAATTAATTTTTTCATTTACGCATTAATAGAATCAGTTTCAGAATTCTCAAAATGAATTTAGTTACTTATAAAAATAATTTTAAAAAATCACATTAATATAAAAACCTTTTTTTCTTGAGGTAGATAAATTTAGTGTTTTAATAGAAAATGCTTCATCACACAGAATATTTCCTTTTGCATAATCGAAAAAACCTGTTGAAACGAAAACATATTTTAGAAGATGTGAACTTTGAATAACACTCATACTGATTTATTTTTTTTTAAAAAATATGAAAAATTAAAAAAGGAAAAAAATTTGGAAAAAAACCGTTGTAAACAAACATTATGAAATGAATATTTTAAGTAATGTTTTTAAAAGAAAATATTTTTGATATCTGAAAATTCTTACATTTTTTTTTTAATTATGTGGTAAATACGGGAAAATTAAAAAACGATATTTTTTTAAAAAATATACTAAACTTTTTTCAAACAAAAAAAATTAAAATATCGTAAAAAAAGGAATATTCTTTTCATTTAATATAGAATATCTTAGATGAAAGATCAATAGGTACCCGGGGTTTTAAAAAGTACCCAAAAAGTAATGAATTATTATTGGGGGGTTGCCGGTTTAAAGTACCAAAAAAATTAAAAAAACCCTAAAGCCAAACTTTCGTTTTTCGGGGTTTGGAAAAAATTAAGGGGGGTTTTTTGGGGGTTGACTGATCGCCACCCTGCAGCATTACCCAAACGCAGACAAGCGTGACTAATTTTTAAATTCCGTTCAAAGTACCACTGGACCTTTACTTTGGGACCCACATCTTTAAATTGGTCGGTGTAACTAGTTTTTCGTCTGCAATTGCCGACTAATGTGCACTTGTGCGGCCAATCGGACTAGACCCAAAAAATTTAGAGATTTCCAATCCATGGATGAACAGTTTATTACATTTTGAAGGGTTGTCCCATAATAATAAGCTATTACCTTTGGATACTTTAGGCTAGGACACCTGTATGCCATTATAATATTTCTAAGGCATTTATTAGATGCATTTAGTTTTAGTAATTTAGCCAAAATAAATATAAAGAACAGTAATTGTTATTTAAAACAATTTTGACTCTAAATAGAGAGTAATGTTGGGATCGAGTAGTTATTTTTAATCCGATCCCTTAAAAGGCTTATTTTTATTTGGGGAAACATATTATGTATATATATCGATATGAGTGAGATATGTTCCATGTATTCAACTAAGTATACAGAGTGAATCATTTAACACAAATTGAGGGAACTGAAATATTTTTAAGTGTTAAAAGAATTTCGAGTTTAAAAGATATTGCAAAAAAAAAAAAAATAAATATTTATTGAAGTTTAGCTCTTTTTATTTACATAGATTTGTATACAAGTATGTATTAAATAAAAATCAAGGTAACAAAAACATTAATAAGAATGTAATGAAATTGAATGCAAATTTTTTATGAAAACAAAACATTTCCGTAATTTTTGGGAAACAATCTAATATTTTTGTTTGCATTGTCTTGTTTAGCATCAACTATTCAATCATTTGTTTCATTTTGTCATTTGTTTTTATTTATTTCACCATTGAAATGGGCTTAAAAATTTCAAATTATATATATGTATGTATAAATATATATCCCTCATTAACAAAAAATTAGTGCAAAAGGTATTAAAATGAAAAGAAATTTTACATCTAAAGACTACGATTAAAAAATGATTGAAAATCAAAAAAGAGTATAATTTATTTCGGAAAAAGACCAAAGAACTGTGGATTTAATTTTTGGAAGCAGATGCGATGCGAGGGCATTGAGGCATACAAGTTCAGTATGATGTCTTGAGACACGCCCTATTTGCTTTAACCTTGCCTCTATTCGTTCAACCTCGTTGGATGACCAACTCGCCTCCCAAAAAATCCCAGATATGCTCGAATGGGGAAATAGGGGGTTGGGCGGGGGGTGCGGGGGCAGCGGCACCCGCCGGAAAAACACAATGCAAAATTGCTCCTGGGCCTTTTTTTAAAAGTGGTTCAGAATGCGTTTAAAAGGAAAATACCCGAATCACCGTGCATTGTAGGCAATAGCACCCCATATCATCGCACAAGCTGTGGGAGTGGTGTGTAGCTGTACATCAAAGGCAGGATTGATGCTTTCATGACGGATTTCCCCACACAAACGTTTTCATCACGCTGGGGTGAAACGGTTCGTGTAAAACGACCTGGTTCCATTCCGCTGCAGTCCAGTTTCCTCGCACGCGGCACCACTGAAAACTGAGGCGGGAAGGTCAGCACACGTAATGGGCGCCGCGATACAAATGTCTATCAGACAGGCGCCTTCGTATGGTTCGAAAACCCGGTCCCTAAAGGGTACCTTGTGGGCGGTGGGCGTTGGCTATGTGATTTCTTTTTGGGGTTTTTCTCGACGACTGGTCTGTCGAGGGGTCTTGACTAGTTCCGTGTAAATGCATCTTAGTTCTTTGGTCCCAAACCGCCTCACGAAAACGGGGGGGCCTAATAACAGGGGTACTCGCCCCGGGTGGCCCCCGCCCCTTGCCAATGGTTCTCCCCTCCAAACTGTAGCTGCTCATATTTTTGTTTGAAATGGCGGGCATGTCTA
>BMAV01014991.1:0-40966 GCA_019973955.1 Trichonephila inaurata madagascariensis
AAAGGTTTTTATGTGCATTACAACTAGTGTTGTTCAGACTTTCCGATTTTTTCTGCATTATATATATGGAAACATTAATTTGATATAAGCAAGTCTTAGTTTTCAAATGTTGCTTCTTATTTTTTAAGGGAATCAAATTATAAGGAAAAAGAACGTTGAAACATCTGAAAACAGTAATGTGGCATTATCAACAAATATATATATATATATATATATATATATACTATAATAAAAGTGAAGAAGTACTAGAACATATAGTGCTAAAGCAGGAAGAAATTGGAATTCACCAGACACAACAAATGTAGATACAAAAAAGTCTTTGGGCTAAACTGGAGACCTATTATGATTTCTAAAGCTGTCACTGAATTAGGCCAGAGAATTAGGGTTAACAATGCTTTATGGATCCACTTTCCCCGTACAGCAGAAACTTTCGACCTAATAGAAAAAAAAAAAAAAGTTGAAAAGTTAAGCCTAATACAACACGTGGAAGAAAAAACTGCTAATATATTAAAATGAAGCTAAGAAAAGAGAGCAATAATGAATGTGTCAAAGAGAGGAATAATAATAATAATAAAATTTAAAAAAAAATAAATAAAAAACTTACTTGTAAAATAAGTACTGGAGATCGAAAATTCAAACTTCCACTATAAGCTCTCAACGCGAAATATATATATATATATATATATATATATATTTCTTTTTTAAAACAACGAAATGTATTTGTAATTTATTATTGAGTATAAAATGTTCGTTTTCACTATTAGATAAGGGCTAAGGTTTTCTAAGGTTCAAAATAAAAACATTATGTGATGTGCCCTTTTTACTCTATGGATTGCAACGCTATCTGAACTCATTTTTAAGTTGAAAATGAGAATATGTGAATGGAAATAAGACCTATTCATTAGAAAAATATCTACAAACAATTTTTTATGGAATATTTCAAAAATATTTTCTATCAAACGTTTAATATACGAAAGACCACCATTTCCCAATAAAGCAGGCTGATTGCTTATATGATTGGTTGAATCACTTGTGATCGTAGCCGACGTCATTACTTTTGAATCCTGATATAGACTCTGCATATCAATTAAAATATGCCATTTAGATGGTCTGAGTGTCTTAAAATGCCTCAAAATTTAAATTCCTCACCTTGACATAGAGTGAAACTTCAGAGAGTCGGCTGCTAGCCAGATCAGATTTGTCACTTGACTTTGATTCACAACAACTTACTCATCAATGTCCCTCGGGTAGCATTAAAATATGTAATTTTTATAAAAAATCTTTATTGACTAGAACATCCATGCAATATAGCATAAAAGAAACTAAAATATAATTCTAAAGTATATACCATTTACAGATACGAGACTTCATTTGCAATAGTTACTCTCTAGGCCCATCAAATCATGATTTTAAAAATAAAAATTATAAAAATCATATTCACACACATGAAATGTATCGTTTTACTATTTACTATTTAATAAAATAATAATATTTACTCATTCTTAACAATAAGTTGTGTGCGAGAAAAATTGCAGTACAAATGACGAAAAAGGACTCGTGTTACATTCGTGATGTGAGTTCATGTTCCTTTCAAAGATATGTGTATTTTTTGAGGAAGTCGTGACTTTCTTATGATATTTTTAAACAAATATGATTAAAAAGGTCTTAATATTTCTGTAACTTAAATATAATTCGTTTAGAAGCTTATATAAGAACACTAGAAGCATTAAAAACTTCTTAAAGTAAGTGTGAAGACCTTCTAGGATTTTTTAACCGAATTCTCAGTGTTGTGTGTTCTGTATTTAATGGATTATTTTTCTACAATAATTTTGTATTGCTGCTAAGGAATTACTTGTCCTATGAGAGAGATAGCATAATTTTTTCGAACGTTGATCTATTTAACAGTTTAGTCCCAATATGTTTCAAAACTACATGTTTGAATTGATGATACGAATTTTATTATATAATATCGTTTTTACACAGCATAATAAATAATCTATCTTTATCATTGTCCAACATATATCCGGGAATGGTGAACCTTTATGGATCAACGTGTCATTTTTTCTAAATAAATGTTTAATGAGGTATAGACGTGCCGTCAAAAATATTTTGACGCGTGATTATTAGAAAAACAATTAAACTAAATTCTAACAACCCCAAACTCGTTTTTTTCACCGAAAAAAATACATTTTGCTATATGTAAATGTTTTAGTTCAAATTAAAGTAATTAGTTAGTTTAATTCAAATTAAAGTAACAGTAATCACTTCTGATGTTGCAAATTAGATGATAAATAGCTTATGTTAAGAATTGTAAGATATTACTTTTAGCAGAATGCAAGCTGAATTTGATTCATCTGTTAAACGGTTTTAATGCGAGTCTTTGATGTTATTCATCTCTGAAAACAATGACTCACAGTCATAGGTAAATAAACATATGGTTAAGGTATCCGACTACGTTCGAAACCATAATTTTAATAAAATGCCTAAATGTATACTCTTTATAATATTTGGTGTGACTTAGATTAGAATATATGTATAAAATTATTTTAAGGACATTATGACAAAAAAAAATAATTTAAATACAATATTTTGGCAAAAAATGAACTTAGAATAACCTTTATTCCAAAAGTTCTCCTTTTGTAAAAAATGCTTCTATTGTATTACTATTTTGCCTGTATATAGCTCAGACCTCTGTACAGAGGCTCAACTAGAATTTTTGAAATATATAACTTAGAAATGGGTTTATCCATGTTTTACAACAATAGAGGGGAGAAATTTAAAAAAAAAAACACCTTTAATTATTTTAATTGGTTATAACTCTGAAAATAATGTGAATTTTTCAAAACTCATAGTTGAGTCTCTGTAAATAGGTCTGAGCTATATAGAGGCAAAATATTATTATAATAGAAGCATTTTCGACAAAAGGAGAACATTTTGGAAAAAGGTTATTCTAAGTTAATTTTTTGCCGAAATATTGTATTTAAATAACTTTTTTTTTGTCCAAATGTCCTAAAAACAATGTTTACATGTATTCTAATCTAAGTGACTCTAAAAATCATGAAAATCATCCATTTATGCGCTTATTTAAAATCACGGTTCCGAACGTAGTTGTATACCTTAATATAACATAAACCAGCTTCTTTAAACAGTTAAATGTGTCTGGAATCGAATTCCATGTTTCAAAAATTTTGTTGCTGGGAATGGCTTTGCACCGTGACTGATAATTTACGTTTCTTCTTAATATTTTATAGTAAATTGTTATTTGAACGACAACGCAAACCATTTTAATCAGCTGAATACCGAAAATTTTATGTATGTTTATCATCAATGGCACTCGTGCCATTGTTTCGCCATACATGATACATCCAATCCTAATAATTTAAAAGATCACAGTTAATGACTTAAGAAATGACGAAAAATTATATTGTGTTTCGAAAAATTAAATATAATTCTATAAATAAGTGGGAACAGTCAAATATAAGGCTTATTTAAAAGAAAAGTGGCAATCTCAATAAAAATTATGATTTTATATGAAATCAAAAGAAATCCCGTTGGGGGTTGTATAACAAATCCCATCGTTTTGGCAGTAGGTCTATATTTTTTCTAGATAGAATGTGGTTATCGTAAAATCTGGTGTAATCTGGTGTCTTACTTTCAAGCTGCATTTTTTTAATTTTCAGGTATATTCGCCGTATAACACGCACCCCCTATTTTACAAAGGCACCAACAGTTTGGAAAGTTATTATCGCGCAGGATTTTGAAAAAAAAAATAGTATATTATTAGAATCAGAATACTTTAACTTCATCAGGTCTGTCATTTCTTTCAAATACATTGTATTCCGATCTGTGTCTTATGCTCATATCTTTTTTTTTTTTCATTTTTAAAGCTATCATTTTTATATTCCCGGCATATAAAGCACACCCGTAAATTTCGATCTCAATTTTTGTGTTAAAAAGTGCGCGTTATATGCCGGATTTTACGGTAATTCTTAGGGAAGTGCTGCCCAGCTTCCTTTACTTCATCGTCCAAATTGAAACGTAATACTGGTCAAGTGGCCTAAAGTCCTAGAAGTCACAGAAAGATAAATACAAACTGTATATGCTGTGTGTTCTAGCACTTACCAACGGATTTTTGAAGTTATACTTCTTTTGGGGCGTTAGAGAAATAGGATGAGAGTAAATTTTTACAATGCGCGCGCACCCCGTCACGAACACCGTAACGGATGCGAAAAATCATTTGTCAAGAAATATGCAGAACGTGTCAAATCATTCCCACCTTCGAAATCTCAGAAAAATATCTCTCGTCACTTCCCTGAAGAAGGTGACACACGGGTTTGAACCGGAGACCTCCCGAACTGCAGCCGAGTACTCTACCACTGAGCTATACCCCCGCGTCAGAGAACCTTTTGTTTGCGTTCCGTAAGAACGAATACGAAAATGCTTTGTCTAGAAATATGCAGAACGGGACAGATCATTCCCGGGTTTGACCCCTCCTTATATTATTGGCCATATTGTTCCTGAGGGGGTGTTTAAATTTATTTAAATCGTGATTTTCTCAGGTTTGGCTGGTCCGATTGACTGAATGTTGGTATCATTCAACTCTGCTCGTGACCGACTTTCGTCCTTGGCCCAGTTTGCCCTGCTAAAGATTTTTAGAAAGATTTTAATCTTGTTACGCCAAAGAAGTAAAACTTCTTAAGTGTGTACATAAGTACACACACACTTTTTTTTTTGAAGTTTCCTTAATTTTATGGGAAATGTGTAGGTGGACATTGTGATGGAGATTCTATATCTTTGCTGCCTTTCTCGAAAACGCTTACACCAACTGTTCTAAGACATTGGATCTAAACAAGAGATACTGAACCTGCGGCCCACTCAGCCTTTTAAGTGGCCCGGTCATGGCCCACTGAGAAATTTACTTATTTAAGAACATTGTATTAAAATTCCGGTGGAAAATTCTTTGTCAAAAAATCAAATTTATCAATTTTGCGCTTTTTATTGTCGATGTCACCCGTCTGCGAATTGATATTCTTTTTTTCTACTTGTAACAATTACGATTAGTAATATCAGACAGCAGTAGAGTAGCGAGCATTTTATGGGTGGAATTAATTTTCGATTATCTTTCATATCTTGCAAGCAAAAAATATTTGAAGAAAATATATCGTTTCAAGACGATTGGGAGGTTGACTATTTTGTAGTGAAATACAAACATGGATCAGTAATTGTTTGATTGGTTACGAAAGTGCTGTATTTAAAAAACACAAATAAACAGGAATCATTTAATGACAATTTTCCTCAAAGATCTCTATCCAGAGGCAATACATAGGCTTTTTTGAATAATCTTTGCAAAAGCAACAAAGTGTTTTCTAAGTGGTAAAGTCACAGCGATGAAAAGATGTCCTATGAAGTTTGTTATATAATTGGTAGTCATATGAAACCATTTACTGATGCAGAAATTGTGAAGAAGTGATTCTTGAATACTTCTAATTTAGTGGTAGTGACAAAAATAAACAATAGAAAAATTAATAATTAAAAAAAGCAAAGCAAGAGTTATAATATTTTGATAAATTTTCTACATTTTTAATTTCCAACGTTATCTTGGTCTTAAAGCATTTCTCTCCCCCCACTCCTCCATTTATCTTCAAGTTGTAGTCCACGTAAAACAACTAACATATGTATGCGGCCCGCTTGAAACAGCTGACACATATGTATGCGATCCATCAGAAAAAAGAAAAAAAAGTGCGTACCCCATATCTAAACAGTGAGCTGCACATACTGTCACTGTCCATCAATAGATATCCCGATTAAACTCAGCTCCTGCAATCAAAAACCGTACCACCACATGTTATTCCGATATGGTTGGCTCTTTATATGGTATGGCTTTACTTTCGATTATTTTACTTGACCAATAAGAGTTTTTTTTTTTTTTTAACTTTAAAACATAGTATGTGGCATTTTTCATATTTTAAACATAGTATGTGGTCTATACTCCCAACCGTCTTTCGTGTCCATATCCATATTTGATGGTTCTGCTATATCTGCACTCATTCAACTTTATTTTTGGGTGACCCTTATATTTAATATCCATTTTTTTATTATTGTCAAAATTAAAAATGTGTTATAAACTTATACGATTTTTATTACATTTATGCATCAAATAATAATATATCACGGTAGTTGAGTATGTAGGTTATTTATGATAAATAATATCCTGTCAAAATAACTAAATGTAATCCGTCTAATGGTATCCTGTCAAAATAACTTATGTATTTAAAACGGAAATCTGTGGCATATCACTTTAAAGGAAATTAACTATTATAACTAATAAAACCGAAATCTGCGGCATTCCTCTTTAAAGGAAATTGACTATCATAACTATTAAAACAAGAATCTGTGGCATTTCTCTTTAAAAGCAATTAACTATTATAACTATTATAACAGCAAGACACGATTTCTATATTCAAAACCGATTATTTTGTGTATCAAAAGTAACTCCGCAGTCGAATAAATTGTTTGATACATTTCTATACCACTCTAATCCCCTTTTGCTCAGCGAGAAAACTTCCAAAAAGTTGAAAAAATCAAAATCTTCTAACTTTTTTAAGGTTATTTTCTAATGGTATTTCAAAGGTATTGAAAAAATAAGAATATTGTTACACTGAAATTAAACAAAAACAGACGAAGAACAAAAATTTGGCGCTTGAAACGAAAATATATGAGATTTTCAGAAGTGTTAAAAATTCTTTATACTGGCGGAAAATTAAGTTTCGACATCTAACAGAAGATATCTCTAAACTTTTCAGTCGCAGAAAAATATTCAAATCCTGCATTTTCGCTCTTGAATGGAAATATTCATTTTTCAAGATTATATCTATCATTGAAATAGATCTGCTGTCGGAGAATGTGTGTTGTGGAGCAAAAAGTTTTCTCACTTCACTAAACATGTCAAAACTTACAACTGCAATATACAAATTGAGCTACGTCTTTTGCAGATAATATATATATATATATATATATATATGTTTCTGTTATACGGGGAAGGTTGGATCCATAAAGCATTGCTAATCCTAATTCACTGGCCTAATTCAACGACAGCTTTAGAAATCATAATAGGTCTCCAGTTTAGTCCAAAGACTTTTTTGTATCTACATTTGTTGTGTCTGGTGAATTAAAATTTCTTCCTGCTTTAGCACTGTAGGTTCTAGTACTTCTTCATTTAATTTATATTACTATATATATATATATATATATATACATAATCATAAGATTACGTCAGTGTAGGACATTGAAAAAACACAATTATCTAGATCCAGTGCGGAAAATTAATAAAACAAAATTATTATTAATTTGTTTTAAAAAATACCATAACTTTTAATTAATTCGGGGGGGGGGAGCTATAATACTCGTGACAAATGTTGACCTTAGAATAAAAAATAAATAAAATGGACGAGGTAAAATATAATGAGAGGAAGGTTAACCATCTTTCTACTTTATGGTATAGACCAATTGTGTATAATTAATATACGTATTTTTCCGTGCTTTAAATAGTTTATATCCGGATATATTTAATACTTTAATATTACTTTTCGTCGTATTTATATTATGTTAAAATTGTTAATGGTTGCAAGCCAACGCCATCCATTGCATTAATATAGCATTCCAATAGGAAACTGGTAATACAGCCAATTTGTGGCATCTTCCTTTAATAAATTCATCACCACACCAACGGAAGGATATTTTAGCCTTGACAATTTAAGAGTGCACTGACACTCTTTGCAAGGTATTTGGCAGCAATGGAATCGAACTCATAACACGCCTGCCACGAGTTCGGTACCTTGACCACTAATCTACCACGGCAATAAAAACACGTGTGAGAGCATTGCAGTGTTACAAACGATAAATAATTTTATCTGTATCTAAATTAATTGTTGTGTCCTTTGGAAACTTGTATCTCCGACCTAAGAAAGAAATACATAAACTCGGAAATAAATCCTTCATAAGCTCAATTTTTGTACTGTAAGAAAATATATAATTGCACGATTTTTTGACTATAAGACAACCGTTATTATATAAAATCTCTCCTTCTCTCTGTATAAACAAATAATAAATAACCATTAACTATTTTCAACGTCCAGCTACAGCCCTTCATTTATACGTTTTCAGCATCAGTTCAGAAGTCGCTGCTTACGCCATGAATGCGCGGTGGCTCTGAAACGTTACATTTTACGTAACATCTTATAAGTGATATTTTCTGCAAAGTTCATTTAATTCTGATGATTACTTCATAGTGTTGCATTTTTTACACGAACAGCAGTATATATTTAATATTCTCCACTGTAGGGACTTGAATCATTAGAACACTGTAGTTGAATCAAAAGAAAATAGAAGGAATATATAGATATTACAATTTAGAAACATATGTGTTAAAGTCATGAAAATCAACCAACCCTTTATACATATGTACATATATATATATATATATATATATATATATATATATCATGAATCCCATCCCTTCAAGTATCAGCTGAGGTAAGCTTCCTACGAGAACAACTCAACCCACTTCCCGCATAAATACTTTGACTTCGGCTTTCAGCGGACTTACGAAAACCATGTGAGCAAACGGCGCACTGGAGTACATGCTGCTTTGCTGAACATTAAAGATACAATATAATATGATAAACGGCTACACTTTACATTTCTCCTGTTATTCTAAAAATTACCCAATACATGATTATATATATATATATATATATATATATATATATATATATATATAAAATATATATATATATATATTAAAAATATATATATATATATATATATTTTATATATATATATAAAACGAAAAAATTAAAGATAGGACTTTTAAAACCCCTAAAACATTTTAAAGATAAAAACCGAAAAAAACCCAAGAACTGAACCTTTGCGACATAGCCATCCTTATGACTATTTTTCGTTTCCGTGGGGGTGGATTATCAAAATGATGAGACATAGTAGTTCTTAATAAAACTTTATTAAGAAAAACCCCTTTTTACTTTTTCTAATTTGACAATTTTAATTAAAGTGGGGTCAACCCCCAATTTAAAACCCGTTATTTAAGCCAGACCCGCAACTAGATCCTTTATCTCAATTATAATTAAAATCCGATTCATCTAATTACTTATATCAAATATTACCTTTTGCAGATCCCCTTCCTTCTTCTATAGAGATTTTATAACACTTTATATAAGACGTTAACTTTTTTATTGGCTTCTATTCCTTCAAAACTATGGGGACTGCTAACTCTTGATCTGCAAGATTCCACACTAAGCTATCTTTAAATTCCTCTATTGATCAGAATTTTCCCACACTACTATCTCTAAGCTTGCCGCGCTATATCTTATCATCAAAGCTTCTATCCCAATAGTATATCCTTTTTAATATTATTTCCCGTTTATCTTCTTGGAAATTTTGGAAAAGTTTTGCCTTAATCGTGGCCGTCAAAAAACATAGGAGTTATGTTAGCAGAAGGACGCGAGAGACGTCCAACCCCCCCAAAAAAAAACGTGTTTTCGGGTTCTCAATCCCCTTAATAAATTATGTCTAAATCTCTTTTTCTAAATTTCCCGTTTTCTGAGTTTTATTTAAATTTTAATCTTAAACCCTCATTTTAACTTTTAAAATTTTCCCAATATTTATCTTTTTAATTTTTTCATTGCAATTTTAATTTAAATTTTTAATTTTTATAATTTCCAATTTTATCTTGACTTTAATTTTCTTACTCATCTTAAATTAAATTTTAATATTCAATTTAAATTTAAACCGTGACAAAAAATTTTCTCCAATAACTGGGCCCAACATTAAAAATTACTGTTTAATTTATCCCCCTCTCACTTTTAACATTCAATTACTTAAAACTTTTTATAATTAAATTTTCTAAAAATATTCTGGGTAAAAATTTCTTTGAATCAAACCCTGCATATGGGCAAAACCCCCGCCCCTTTTTTGGGAAGTATAAATTTCATATTTTCAGGTTTTCAGGGTCAGTCCCCCTGAAATGAAAACTTTTTTTTTCTATTTTCCCTAATATCAATCAATTTCCAAATTTTTTATATTTTTTTATATATCACAATAAATTTTCATCTCCATCCCACATCTGGTTCCAAAAAATCCCAATGAGCCGCGCCCTTTATTTTGTTTGTGCCCCGACTACGCCGGTTTCCCTGAACCGTGCCCTAAAAAGTAAAATACAACAACAACATATATATATATAAAATATTATACAATTTCAAACATTTTCAATAAACTATTATAAAAATAACCCAAAAGGGAAATTTTTGCATTTCACGAAGTCATACATTGAAGCAAAAAATTTGTGATTACAAATGTTTTTTCCAGTTTTTAACAAGTCAAAAGTTAAAATTAAATAAACACTCATTGTAGTGTTTATTCATAACTTTAAGCACCGCCGGGCTTCCTTCTTTTTTTAATTCTTTCCGACCACTTGTTGGGAAAATCAAAAAAAAAAAACAACCTGATTTTTATATGTTTTCCAACCATAACGTCCAACGTGGGGGTACCCTCTTCTTTCTTTTGTACTGGAATTTTTTGTTGTAGGGCTTGTAATCTCCTTGTCGTCCTTTCCTTGACTTCCCCATTGTCCCTTGGGTGGTCGGGGTTCTTCTGTTCTCCGTCGTGGCCTTAAATTGTAAGTTGATTTATCTGGAACTTCTGTGCCTTCTCTTCTGTTCTTTTTTCCCGCTTCTAGAAATAGTACTGGATGACATTTGTCTTTTATTTAAAATTATTGGTTCCCTTTCTTTTATTTTTTTTTGTGGTCCACTTGCCCTGACACACCCCGATCTTTTAAACCCCCATTATTCTTTATCCTTTTTTTTTTTATTTTCATTCCCGTGAATAGGAAATGATCTGACCAGGGTTTGTTTTATGGGTCCTCTCTGTATTTTTTTTTTGATTTGATTGTTCCAACCCTTTTTTCCTCTAACTTACGTTTCACCGCCGATTTTTTTTTCCCATATTGGCTCATTTAATCTTTGATGATTTTTTTGAAGTACGAGTTTCCTGACTTGATCTTTTACTATTTGGGATACCTGTTCCTAATTTGACCTCGTCACATTTCCTATGACGATATATTCTTATTTGATCTACGTTAACTGTTAATCTTTTCTGTTTTTATAAAATTTTTATAATTTTAACTTCTAAAATTCTATAAGGGCCCTCAAATTTTTGTTTTAAAATTTGCCAAAACTTTGTTAGCTGCTGAATTCCGGGGGTGTTTCTAATAAGACCCCAAACATTTACCTTTATTTTTTTGTCTTTTTTACGTCATTATTAATATTTTTCCCCCCCCTTTCCTGTTTAATTTTCGTACTTAGTCTGCTTCTTTAAAGATTTTTTTCTATATTTTGAATTTTTTAATTTTGCTTTCCGATTCATAACTAGTTTTTTAAATGTTTTAATCAATTTTTGACCCAAAAAAATTCAGCCGGGGTTTTCCCCCTTTTTTCATTCACCGCCGTACGAATGCGTAAGCAAACTCACGTAAAAAGATCCCAAGTATCGTGTTGATCATTAAATAATTTGCAATCATTTGCACTATATCTGATTAACTCTTTCAGTCCGATTTGTTTTTGGTCATATGCAACAGTTTTACATGCCTTATGCCTAATTTTTCATTTAAAGTGCTCAAAAATCCCGGATATAAATTGGGCCCTTATCCATTAATTTTTTGGGCCCCATAACGCGATAAAAAGTTATAAAAAAAAATATCCCTATTATAGAGATGAGGCCTTTTAAGGATAATTTCAGCCCATTTGCTGAAATGACGGTTATTACTAAAATATAGGGGTTACGTTTATTCTCGATATAGGATGGGGCCTAAAAATCTAACGCCCCATTCGGATAATTCGATATAATTGGGATTTAATCGACCAGTGGTAACGCTTTTTTATAGTTTTTAATTGGCACATGGGGGCTGTAGAGACATATTGATCAATGTTTTTTCTCGTACGGGAAATAAAAACGCCCCGAATTTTATGATACGTTTTAAATCTGCCTAAGTGTCCAGAAATTTGGGTTTTGTCATGAAATTCTCTCATTATTTCCCTTAAGATTTTGGAATGAAACCCATTTCCCCAAAATGCGTTTGCATGTTTTCAAAAATAACAATCCTTCAATTAAACGGAAATCGTGGGACCAATTCTAAATATCGTTGCATTAACCGGTTATCTTCCGGGTTTTTAAATATCTATAGATATACCAATTCGGGTCTTTTTTTCTGTTCTGTTTTTAAATTGCCGAAGTAATACTAAACCCTTGATTATACAAATTAATTTTATCTCCAATTATACTTTATATGCTTTTCGGTAAAACATTAGCCACCATATTTAACTTCGACCCATTAACGTGTAAATTCCTTTATTTCCTTATTATCTTAAACCCAGTGAATTTTAAATTTTTAAACGATTTCTGATAAAAAATCTAATACGATTCTTGACCCACTTTAAATCAATATAGAATACAGGGGTTTTCAAATCTGTGCAAGAAATGCCCAAACCCTTTCGAATTGTCACCCGAATATTCAATTCTCAACCCCCTGTTTTGGCATTTCGCACCCTGTGCTGTTATTACCTGGGCTCGGATTTTTAATTTGCTTATAGAAAAATATTTTCTATATACTTCTTCCGATATAAAAAGATTTATCGTCCGGTGTCCCCCTTTGCGCTTTCAAAATGTGTTATTTAATAAAATAGAACGTGGGGAAGTTCTACGGGTATATACATATCGGGGAAAGTCTAATTGTCTCTCTTGTCGACATCCTTGAGGTTGATCATTAACCTTTACAAATTTAATCGTCCCCTTTTGGGCCTATCGCCCGATTGAAATTTTTACTCGAACCCTTATTTCAGGTCCCTCTATTAAAATTATCATTTCCTCATTTCGAAATGGTAACCCCTTTGTTTAATTTTGATCATTGTTCTGAAACCTATTCCTTCGAACCCCTATTACTTTGGGCCCATTCTCGTAAAACTCATTTTCGTTATTTGGTCTACGTCCCATTTCAAAATTCCTCCAGTTTCTAAATTGCTTTAAAATTAGGCATCCTATGGCCTTTTGACCTCGTCTTTTTATATTATCGTTCTGAATAACCCCCTTTTTTAATTTTCAAGAATATCTCTCTTCAATTTAGCCAAGACTTCTAAAAGTTGTATCGTGTTTTGTGGATTGCGCACCTCCACATAGTCTTGGATCTGTGGTTCGAGTCGAACAAAAATATGATCCACTAACTGCTGGGACATTCCTAATTCTAAACTTCTTCATTTTTAGAAATCTATAAACGAAATCAGTAGGACCCTGATTTCTTCCCTGCTGGGACGCGTTAGAATTGCGACTGTAATTTTTCTTATTTTTGACCGCGGAAAAGCCTTCGCTAATTCAGTTTTGAGCTGCGAAAAAATCCGTGGCTGTATTTTGCACTAACAGCGAACCAAATATCGAATACCAATCTTGAGCCCCTTCCTGAGATGACTTTTAAGTAAGCACATGACAGATTACTTAGGATTTCAAGTAACTGTATGTTATTCTCAATACACTCGATAAACTCTGCAATGTTCTCTGACCCTGAAAAGTACATTTCAGGTAGAACAGTACTTCCCCCTTTACATTACCTAACCAGAATTATATACGTTCGGGTGATTGCGACATAGCCATCCTGTGATGACTATGTCTTTCCCGGGTTTCCGCGTAAGCTAGGGTGTGGGTTATAAAATGATGAGACATAGTAGTTTTAATACAATTTTTATTAAGAATAACTTATATTACTTAATTTCTAATTTGACAATTTTAATTAAAAGTGAGAGTCAACACCAATTAAACCGTGTATTTAAGCCCAGATCACGCAACTAGATCCTTTATCTCAATTATAATTAATAATCCGATTCATCTTATTACTTATACAAAATTACCTTTTGCAGATCTCCTTCCTTCTTCTATAAAAGATATTTATAATTCACTTTATATAAGACGATTCCAACTTCTTTATATTAGGCTTCTATTCCTTCTAAAACTATCGGACTGCTAACTCTTTTATCTGCAAGATTCCACACTAAGCTATCTTTAAACTTGCCGTGCTATTGATCAGAATGATTCCACACTACTATCTCAAAAGCTTGCCGCGCTATATCTTATCATCAAAGCTTCTACCCTTTTTTATAGTATATCTCATTTCATATTTATCTTGTTTATTTTTCTTGGTTTTGGGGTTTTGGAAAAAAGTTTTCCAAAATTAAATTTCGGGGCCTAACAGAACATAGGATTTAAATTTTAGCAGAAGGACGCGGGGCGTCACACCTTGACAAACCAAAAAGAAAAAATTTATTTTAAAAAAACTATTACGATTTCCCGAGCTGTGACGGGTTTGGGGGACAGAAAAACAGGGTTAAACAGTTTTTTTGTGAGATTTTCCCCCCTACAATGGATATTTTCAAACATAATACCCCGGGAGATAAACAAAGGAAAAGGCCCCAAAAACCCAAGTGGGGGGAATTTAACAGCAATAGAATAAAATTTAAAAATATTAAATTATTATAGGAATCCGGGAGAAATATACCTATAAATTTTAAAAACAAAAAATATTTAAAAAAAAGTGGAAAAAATGATTATGACCACAATAATAACAAAAAATGAGCGAAGAAACAGGGAATCTTAGATGTATAAAAAGATTCCATGATTTAAAGGGACCCCAATGCACAAATAAACATCATAACAAAGAATAAGGGCCATCTACATATTTTTTTTAGTAAATAAATTTAAAAAAGGAATATATTCAGAAAAATTTATGTACTAAAAAATAAATGGGAAATAAATATATTAAATAATAAAAATTATTAGATAAAATTTTTGGAGACATATATTTATATAAAAAATTTTGGCTGGATAGTTATAGCCCTAGCTACTTTGAAAAATTTTTTTTATAATTATTAATTTTTAAAAAACTTCTTCAGATACTAAAATCATTATTTTTTTTTATTTAATTTAAATTTAATTTTTCCCTAAAATTGAAATGAAAGGTTTTTTTTTCCCAATTTTGGCATTTTTATAACATTGAAAAACAAAAGAGTCTCTTTTATCAAAATATTTTTTTTGCATAATTTTTTAACTTTTAATTGGGGATCTGGGGAAATTTGGTGACTCTTTTTGCAAAATTTGGGTTTTATTTAAATTTTAAGTAGTGTGGATTATAATTTAAAAAGGAGTAAAAACAAAGGTACTGAAAAATAAATTTAAAACATCGATGTATCTAAAAATAAGAAGAGTCTGTATCAATTTTTCATTCTCAAACAGTGTTAATAAATATTAGCCAGACTATTATTGTTTGCACCTTGTAACCCTTAATTTGTTGATATTCATAGTTATTATGAAATATGTAAATATATATGTTATGATGAAATATATGAAATGTTATATGAAATATATGTTATATGAAATATGTAAATATATATGTACTGATATATACTGAATGTCAGTTGTCATGACCATAACACAAGCTAATTTATTTTTGTTATTTTCTCCATTACTAATTTTATTTAGAAAAATTTGATATAAGCCTTGTCTACTTTTCTATACCATAATCACGAGTATATAATTTTTCGTTTGCAACTGATTTGGTTTTTACCCTTAGGTCTATTATACTATATTTTTAATAATTGAACTTTTTATTATATTTATATAGAATTAAAAAACACCTTACTGTTCTTTTTCAAGTGTCTTGATGATTAAAACTATTGATAAATTATTTGGACTTTGTTGAAATCCTTTAGAAATAAAACTTATTTTAGGTATTTGTTGTGTTACTTCTTTCGAGAAATTACGTCTGTATGAGGAGGAAAAAAATCAATTTTCTTTTAAAGGTATCTAACTCAAAATAGTTGAAGAAAGTGTATAAAGGCAAATAATGTGTTAAAATACATTGAAACATAAATATTTTTTTTAAAAGAGAAATATTTAAATAATTTTTTAACTTATTTTTTAGATATGGTTTTATAAGTTGATCCTACCTTTAAAATTATATTCTGGTTCTTTAAATTAATTATTTTTTATTTTGTTTCGATTCCTACTTAAGTTTCAGTTTTGATAAACGGAATATATTGATTAATCCCCTTTACATCCAATGTACCTTATTTACAGTTTATCATCGGAAAACAATTAATTTGATCTCGTGAAAAAATTAAATAATATTTCCTACATTTACTGTAAATTTCCATTTAATATATGTAGATAATTAAGCATTAAAACATCCATTAAACATGTTAATAACTTAACCAAATGTATGTATATATAAATTTTCTTCTTTTTTCAACCTGGAGAAATTTATTACTGAAGTCGCGGAAATATCTAACCATGTTTGAACTACTAAGAATTGGCGATATATTTTTCTTGATTGGTTGCAATCACCACTGTCGTCGTGTCTTCCGCAACGTTGATTGGTCTTCAGTTGCTATAACGATGGCAAATTATCGGGGGAAAAAGAAAAAGTCTTTCCTTCGGAGTCATGTGATCTTGACATAACAAGACATATCAATTTCTTAATGAGTAATATCGTTTGGAATTGACTGAACACTCATGTCGACTTGCAATATGACATATTAATTTTGTTTTGCTCTTAAAAGGTGATTAGTTAACTTTGGAACCAATCAATTTTGATATTTGATTTTTGTTGCCATACAGTTTTTTTTTTTTTAGAAAATAATTCAAAAAAAAAAAGAAAACCGTTGACTTTTGATTTCTTTTATTAAACGCATAAAAGTATTTCCACATTTGAACAACCTGAAAATATAAGTCTTACTTTCCGCATTTCACTGTGATATATTATAATATTGTAAATAAATAAGGATATATCAGAAAAAAGTTTTAGGAATAATATATATGTATTATTATTGCTATTAGTATTTATATTTATACTTCTTACAAAATTTTTTAATGATATGTAGCTTTTATTTTATACCACAGTTTTTATGTTATTTGTTTTCTTTCTTCGGAGTGTTTTTGTATGATTCTAGAAGAGATGTACTAGTCAAAACATAACTGAGACGTGAAAATGCTGAAATTTTTCATTTTTTCTTATTTTACTTTTAAAAAATAGAAAGTTTTTTCTGTATCCATAGATACATTATTTATGAAAATTCGATAAGAAGAACGCTAGAAAAATTGAATTTTAAAATTCTAAGCAAATGTGATGTAACTATGACTCAGGTATACTTTCTTCAAAATCCGTTTTGTATATAATATGTATTGTAAGAAATCGCCCATAAGGTATAGTGGTAAGCAACGCTAACTGCTGTGTCGTTGGGACTGGGTTCATATCCCGGAGGAGACATGAATACTGGTGAATGTATAGTGCCTTCGCGGCAGGGGGGTACTTTAAATAGCCGTCGAGCCCCAAGTCCTCTCTTGAGGTTGGTGGAAGGGGAAGAGAGGTGGAAGGCCCCTGACCACTCCCAGGGTATTCTTCCTCTAAACTGGGGTGAAACTGTGCTAAATTGTTATGTCACCTGTATGGTGCTCGAAGCTACGGGTAACGACAGACGTCACTTAACCCTTAACCATGTTCAATTTCGTGGGCCTTGATCTGGCCTTTGCCGATCAGGTGGCATTGGTAACACAACAACAACATTGTAAGAAACTAATTTTTCTATACAAAGAATGTAATCGTATTGCATTATATGTTCAAATTTATTGAAAATGCTACATTTTCTCTGCAAAAATTATGGAAAATTTAAATAATTGGTTACAAAATTATATTTTATTATTATTATTTTTTAATTTTTGAAAAGTTAATTATGTTTAGTTTTGTGTTTGAAAAGTACTTAGTGTAATTATTAAATAATAAATCAAGTGGATTTAGTACAAATTGGATTTTCAGGATTATTCTAAATTAAGTGCACAGCTGGTAAAACAGATATTTCGTTTTTCCCTAACTGCTTACTGTTAACATATCAATACTCATGAATAACTTTATATGTTTATAACTGTTGATTTAATTTTAAAAAAAAAAAATTCATATGTTTGAGTAAAAATAAAGATTATTTTGTTATAATTTTTAAAAACAGAGTTTCATTTAAATTAGACATCAAATTAGCTTTTTAAATTAATCAAAGCTATTTTTTGTGTGTGTTTTTATAACAATAAAATATGTGTAAGGATAATCTGTAATATCCAGTAATGAAGATGTTTAAAGTGAAGTAAAAGTACTATAGAAAATTTATAGACATACATTTTTGGTATTTTAAACGGAAAAAGGTGTGAATCACGCGTTGACAACAGATGTTGATGAAGTAAATAAAAAGTGATTAAAAAGACTTCTATATAATCTAAAATTTTAAACTTACAATTTAAAAACTGAAGAACGATGCAAAATAATCCGAATAATCATGGTATGACTTTATATTGCATTAAAAAATATTATTTTACAAATCATAGATGAAAATATCTTTACTTGCGATTTTCTCAAAATGCATTTAACGGTGTGATTCCGGTACACTTTTCACAAAATTAACTTTACTTATATTGCTGATATTTTGCTTATTGTAATATCCGCAAATTTCCAACGAAGTTAACGAATTCTTTTAAAATAAACATTCACAAATTTTAGAGGCAGCACAATATCTGAGTAACATTTAAAGGACACTCGAATCCCTTAATTTTTAAATTTTTAAAAGTTTTATAATTTTATTTTTTCAAAATAGCGTTGTATGTTAGCAAAGGTCAATGGATCTAGCTTTATGTGGATATAATTCTTTTAAATATTTAAAGGAATTTTTAAGGGGACACAAAATGATTCAATTGAAAACAATCTGTCAAAAAATCAAATATTTTTTGAAAGTTAATTTTCTTTTATACACTTATCAATTAACTCTCAAAATTTGAAATATCTATGCTTAAAAAGCACAGAGTTATGTTAATTTTAAATTTTTTTTAATCACATTACAATGGTAAATTAAAACTTTAAACTAACTTTTCAGAAAAATAAAATTACTAAATTGTCTTCATCTAAAACGTTAAGACATTTTTCTATTGTGCTAATTACTTCAACATTTTTTCCATTGATAATAATACATGCAGCAAAAGTTGGCATGAATTATTTTATCAAAAACAATACTTGTTTTCTTTAAATAATTGAATTAAGATTTTATACATTTTTTAAGGAATTTTAACCCCATTCATTATAATAATTATTTTACGAATATCATCACTTTAGAACAAATCCCACATCAACCTATGTTTTTCATAGTTTAAAATATCCTTGTAAATCAAATTTCATATGTGTACGTCAACTTTTGTCGGAGTAGCATTTTAAGTTTTAAGTTTTTTTCCTTAACATTGTTAGATGGTTATCTGTTTATGGTAAATTGGGCAAAAAATAGGCTTTATATAATGCATACACATATGAGGCAACCAAAAAACCTTGAAAATCATTAAATATATGTATATATATATATTTAAATCACACCATTTTCCCTTCCAGCCTCGTACAAGAAGGAAACTTTGCTGAATTAATTTAATAAAATGTTTGAGAATATATGATATTGATGAATTTCATCTATTGTGAACATCATGGTTAGCACGAGCGCACACACTTAACTTTGAACATCTCGTAACATAAATTTCGTATTCTATATACACAGATATTTCCCAGTTCCCCTGTGAAACAAATAAGCCTTATGTTTTGTTTCAAATTTACTTAAATAACTTTGTTAACATTGATATGGTTCTATAATTTTGTTGTGAAATCGAAACAAAATGTCTGATTTTGCTCAAAAATTGTTTTTGGAACTTGCTAATGTGTGTTTGTAATTAATTAAGTAGAAAAATAAAGGTTTACTAAGAATTAATATCGAACCTAATATTGAATATTTTAACTATAGAATATGATGAAATATTATCTTGTAAGTTCTAAAACTTTTCTTGAAATTAAGGAAGAAATTTACATTCACTTGTCGTCATTTTGTGTGCTCCGTTTTCAGAAGAATGGCAAAAATATTTTAATGAAAAACATCTGAGGTAGAATAAAATATCTTATAATTTCCTTCCTCCATTCCAGATGAAAAATAAAGCAGTATACTAGGAACGAAGCTGCTATGAATATTACACCTGTGCAATTAGCAAAAGTTATTTTAAAAGAAAATAATTTTGTGGGAAAGGAAACGATGATAGCGAGAGAGATTTATGAGAACGAGTAATGTATCTTAATTAAAGTTTTGAAAATTCCTGACATCAGGACATTATTTTTAATTATGTCTTAACATACCGAGAAATGTAATGAAACTTTTTATTAATTATAAGACTACTTTTGTAAAAGAAAGTTATTAAAATTTTTATAGAAAAGCATTGTGGTATGCACGCGAAACTTTATAATTGCTTTGTTAAAATGAAGTTTAGAGTGTTGCAATTTTTATTAATGCATTTTATGTACATACATTTGTTTTAAATTACAAAAAGTTCATATATTTATAGTATATTTTATTATATTATATATTATTTGTATATATATTGTTACACACACGCGCGTTTCGTCATACTTACATATTCAAACTATGTATTTACATGATTTCTAAAATTTTTAAATGTACCTAACAAAAAGTTTTGCAAGACAAACGAGGAAACGTTTCATTAAAAAAAATATACTTTTACTCAAAACCACAGTTTATAGCTTTTATAGATTTGATAAAAGAATTTTATGTTAATTTTGAAACTTTACTGTACGCTCCGAAAACACAAGATTTTAGATAAACTGAAGACACATGTAGGTGGTTACCAAAAAAATAAAAGAAAAAAAACACATTAAATTTATAAAAAATCATTTGTTAGCGTGGTGTAGGACTGCCTTCAGCAAGTAATATAGCCTGTATTTTCCAAGGAATCGATTAATACAACTTCAGAATAGAGTTCAGAGAAATATTGTACCATTCTTTATAGATATATTGTGAAAGTTCTGGGAGAGATGCCGGTGGAGGATATCGATTCCATATTGAACGCTCTAAAATGATCCATAACGGTTAAATTATATTGAAGTTGGCTGAATATGCGGCTTAAAGTTGATGTTTAACTATATCTCGTGTTCATGAAATCAAGATTGGACAAGACATCCTCCATGGATAGGTGCATTATCATTTTGGAAAATTTCATCTCCTGCATTAAACAAAGTTTGCATCATAAGATGGCCTACATCAGCTAAAATTCCTCTCCTTATCTCCAGTTTAACTTCCTATTGGGGTTACGACTGATTGAATACAAAACCGCATCACAGCACCCCATATCATGGCATATCAATAACTTGACGAACTGAGGCACAATCACGACCATACACTTGTCCAGGTGTCTTCCAAACGTACACCCGCTCTGTGGTAAGGAGAAGTGTGAGAGACGATTCATCACACCATGTTACTTTTTCAACTTTTCAAACGACCAGGTTTTGTCATGTGACCCATTGTAAACAATGTGTTTGACGTTAACATCTGCGAAAAGTGCCTTGGGAATTGCTGCCATGCCGTAAATGTTCTGTTTTTGAAAGTGTTGACATTGGAGGCTGAATGAGCTCTACGATCGCTTTTACGGCAAATGTTCACTTTTTAGACATAATCAGCTTGAATACCCGTAAAATTCTTTCACTCAGTTGCTCTTCTTGTCAGCTATTTTGCTATGCCTAATCGCGCTGTGTGTATGCTGTCATGAAAAAAAGACCACCGTATCTCTAAAAATGCCTAAAATTTTGGATGTTTCAATCAGCCTTGCTCCTCCTACAACCTGGCCTCGTCTAAAAAAAAACCATGAATACCTTCAAAAAGTTACCACATACTACCAGAATATATACATTTCTATATGTACATAAACTGGTAGTTATTATTATATTTTGATACGTGCGAAGTGCATTCAAAAGTTTCACTTTTATTCACAGGTGTTTCCATCATTTCGATAACCACTTGTACATGTATGCTAATTTTAAATAAGTTGAAATATTTATGTAAAAAAATTCTAGAAAATGCCAACCCAAAAAAAGGTCTCCTCCTTCCCGAAGCAAATATTACCTGTGGTGAACTATCCACTCCAAGCCAAAACACACCGCCCAATCTTATAATGTAAAACCCAGAGAAAACATTTTAGGATTCCTTAGTAAAGGTAACAAAGCATCCGACTGCTTAAAAACTCGAACTTTTTACCATAATTTCCGATCTCAAAAAGAAACCACACTATTTTAACTTTACTTTCTTAAATTTAAACGTCTCAAATAGATCAGGAAAAAATTTGCTTCTTCTTGAGGCTATGATTGAAATAAACAAACAATTTTCTTTGACATTTATACTTAAAACCTCTTTCAATAGTAGTCTTACTCAACATTTTGAATTCTTTAAAATTGTACTTCATTACTTTTTTTTAATGTTATTTCCGTTTTTATTCTTGAAATAAGTTATAGTGCAGTATATCCTAAGCTTTTTACCAACTTCCAACAGCCTATCAGAAGACACGTAAAAATTTCTCCCTCAAGTCCCGCTCTTTTCAAGACACGCCTACTTTCCACCCAAATTTCCAACACAAAGATTTTCAGTGCCAGATAGAGGGCTGAGGAATGCTGACGCAATCCGGACACCTCATTCCCCCAAAATCACTTTCAATACTACTAGAAACTTTATTTTTATTTACGCTGTTTAGAAAAAAAATCTCCTTATAATTTGTGCAAATTGCACATATCCTTCTATGAAAAATTATTTCGGGATTTTTTTTTCTTCTGGTGTTAAAATTTTCTGATTTCTCTATAAAACATATTTACATTAAGCGATATAATTTCAAATCTTTTCATTCTTAATAAATATTTAAAAAATATTCACTTGGATGTTTTTAAATACTTCACACTTTAAATAATAAAAAATATATATATGATATATTTTTGTTAATTTCTCATTTCTTATTATTTTCCATTATTTATTTCCATTATCTTCTAAAAATGCGCTTAAATTTACTCCTTCAATTCCTTTTTTATAATGTTCCCCTCAAAAGTACACAACCATACAATACCAATACAGTTTGTATTTCCTTTTTAGTTATTTCTGGAACCTTTACTAAAAGAACATATAGTTTATAATACATCAGGAGTGGTATATTCTCTTCGAGATTTTAATGAATAATTTGACTTCCTGTTTCCAAATTAAGGATTCAAAATTCCAAAATAAATATATAAATGTCAATTACAAGTAATTGTACATTACTAATACTTTACAAAATACGTATAATAAATGCCTTGAAATTCTTTATCTTTGCAGCAAAACTAAATGTGATAACAAGACGAAAAATACACTGATTACTAATCTTCCATTTTGAAATGATGCCGAAATCATAATTTCAAAATTTTATAAGTATTTATACATGTAATACCAATTCATTGAAAGTTTCCTATCTTCAAAGAAACACAATTTTTAAATGGCAAATATATTGATATGGAATTCAATTGTCTAATCAACAGAGAGATTCTATTTTTACAGATATTTCAGAAATCTGATAAGAAAGCGGTGATTTTTCATTAAAATATCTTATATCAAAGTACTGTTTTAGAAATAAGAATGAACACAAAAGTATGAAAGGATAGGAAAAGTAAATAAGAGTTAGTATTGAAATACAAACATAGCCAAATATATTCTTATACTTGATTATATAATAAATATCTGTGAATCGAAGGAACAATTTAAGCTATCAGTATATAATTATTGCTAACCATATTGGCTTTTTTAGGGAGGGGATACATATAAAAAGGTTAAAAAATTCACGTGTCATGAATGAAAATAAAAAAGTAAGTTTTTTGTGTTAATAAGATGTTCGAAAGTAACTAAACTTCAAAACTCTCTTATATTCTTTCGTAATACTATATTCTGTTTGATTAACAAAGTGATCTTCAAAATTTGTTCACTCATAGAACCCTCAGAAATATAAGGCACTTACGGAGAACTCAATATCCTTACACATACTATATAAGAATAATATATCTTAAAATAATTTCTTTAAATCAACTTTTGTTAAAGGTATGTCATATAAAGGCTTCAACCGAGATTTATTATTTTTCTTATTAGATAATTTTAACATAAAACTAAAGTAATCACTTCAATAATAGCATTAATATCTCTAGGTGTTATTTTTTGTTTGCATTATATTTAATTGCTGCGATGTAAGTGTATTTTGTAAACAAAAAGCTATCGAAAATTATGAATTATTACTAATAATAATTGAGAAGAAAATTAAGTTTCATTTATTCTTATTTAGTCTTCTCTACAACGAAAGTCATTCATGTTTTTTAGCGTTTCTTGACTTTTCAAAGGCTGTATTAAGCCTTTCGTACACATTTACATTTAAAATAGTGTCCAAAATACATATTTCAATTGAATACATAAAAAAAAAACATGTTATGTTGTAAGTTTAAGCAAATGATTTTTAAATATTTGATATGGATTTTTGTATGCTATTGCAGACTGTTAACTGACGTTTTCCAGCTATTAAGAACTAAGAATGACAATATACTTTTTAATTCGTATTTTATATCAAAGTTATATCACTTACTATGAAATCAAATTTTCTGAATAATTCATTTAAATGTTTGAAGTAAAGTCAGAAGGAACAATTTTTACGATTTGTTTTCTCCTATAATTTTTGTTGATATTTAAAATCAAAACTATTTGTTTCAATTAGCCAAAACTTCTAAGTATATTGAAAGCTTTCAGAAAAGAAAGCATTTTATACACACACGCACACAAAAAAGTAGAAAAATAAACTTTTGAATCGCTTTCTAGATCAAAAACGTATTATTTGCTTTGCTATTAAGAAAATGAGTTTTTCAGCTACGCTCAATCTTATAGTCACTTTACACAAAACAACTTCACTCGGAAGATGACTTGAAAGCCTAATTAGAGTGTTCAAAAGAAAGATTTTTTTCATTTTAATAGGAACTTCTCTATCATAAAGTTGTTGTTTTTTTCCTTTCTTAAGTTACTGTAATGTGAGTGGAAATTCTACACCGAATACAATGAATATTAATGGAAATTTTAAGTACTAAAACTTTCTTAAATTATTTTATTGACCATCTTCATCATCAAAATATCCCATATAACAATTTTACTTTTTGATTTTTAAAAATATAATGTTAAAATATTGCAAGGTGCATTAGTATCAAATAAAATAGCATCGCAAAAGCTGACATTTTTCAAAATGTCTATATGGATAAGTATTCTAAACTATCATTACACTAAGTAAGAAAAAATGTATTATTTATCGAGAATAAATAACAGTTTTGGACCTCATGAAACATATTCCATTTATTTTATAGCTTTAGGAAGCATATACTTCTAATGTCTTACTATCTAGAGAAGATGGTTCTTTTTAATTGCAGTTTGCAACCGTAAGATTTGATGCTTCTTCAAGTATGTCGAAATGGGAAATATAAGTATTCTTATATAATTTTCCAAAATCAGAACTATAATATTAAGATAAATATAGTTTTTTTTTTTATAAAATTTCCCAAATATATTTGATACTCTACTGTGATCAAAAACCCCGGAATATTCTTTAGTAAGAAAAAAATTGAAACTGAGTTTTCAAACAGTAAAGTGTTTTGAACATTTTTGGATTTTCACATAGTTTCGTTTGACGCAACGGATTTTTTCTAAGAGCCTGTACTTACTTTATTTATAATAGCAAAACATTATTTTTCCCCATTATTCGTTTTCAAAGATTAATCAGAAGAAATCATTAAAATAGATGAAGGTATTTTTTATCAGCTTTTTGATATCCCGACTAGGGATTGTTTTGTACAGGGGATGCACTCGTCCTCCCTCCCCTCCGAAAAAATTTCGATTGCCAAATGGTTTTTGGTATGCCAGCGAATCAGTTGTGAGCATATTAATTGTGTTTCAATTGCAATTGCGAATAATATGTAGTTATAATGTTTGATTTCTCTTTTTCAGTGGAATATCACCTATCTGACTATGATAACACACATAGAGTATTCAGACAAAAAGTGTTAAGAATACAGATCAACTTTCACTCATAAATACCTGAAAACTAATATCTGATTCTCAAATATAATAATATACAACATTTTAAAAAAAGATAAATAATATACAAAAAAGGATAGTTATTATTATTTTAAATAATTTTAAATCGGTCACTTTTTCATTAGAAGGAAGGCTGAATGAACGAAAAGTGGCATTGCCTAATCATAGTATAGAATCCGCAACTTTTTGATCCGAAGACCAGTAACATGACCACTACACAAATGGATCACTACTGTTTGTAGTACCTGCTTTCTTCGACTGTGATTTGGTGCATGCGCAGAACACAACGTAACGCAATTTTGTTGACACTTGTGCAACAAACATATGTATATCTCAAAGTTTTCTCTCTCAGTGTATATTTATTTTAACATATGTTAAATTAGCGTTGTTTCCTTTTACCCTTATAATACAGACAAGAATGACTTAAATTGCAAGAAAATCAAGTCACAAACAAATATTTAAAAAAAAAACGTCATTATTTGCTTATTTTTTCCCCCGGTTAGATCTAACTTCCAATGTCCCATAGCATTATATATTTGTTTATATTTACTGTATTTATGTCGAAACTTTGTTTTGAAAGGACTAACGACGGTGTTTCCGTTTTAGAAAAAGGTTTCAAAAACGTGACTTATAAAGCATTTCTTCTCTAAGATTTTATTGTTGTTTGAAGAGTTGTACTTCCCCTTGGAAATATTACATTCGTGCCTTTCACCAATTCCTCAAGATTATGTTAAACTTGAGAGATTTTGAGATTTTAAAAGAGTTTTTATGAAATGACATTTCATTGTTTGAGTTTAGGGCAGTTTCTCATTGTGGGGTTCCTTAATGAGCGAGATCTCCTCAGTGAGTGTTGGCATATCGTGCAAGTCAAAAACAATGATTTTAAAAATCCAAATTTACTTAAAGTGAAGAAAACAAAATATACATTCAGATATAATAAAAAATAAAATACACATTTACACTGATATAATGCACTTATAAATGTATCAGTACTGCACAATGAGTTTTATATATATATAATTAATTTAACAATTCTAAGTTAACAACAAGTTTAATAATAACCAGATAACCCATGGGCTTGCCATACATAAATTTTATACAAAATTAACACTTATGTTGATAATTTGTTCGGTTTATATTTAATCCTTTAACTGTCGATTAAAAGTTACGTGATTCGATCCCCAATGCCACCATTTTCCACTTAGGCGAGCGTATGTGATGTATTGAGGAAAAGGGAAGAAAATGAATAAATAAGGTAATCTTCTGATAGAGGTAAATCCTTCGAAGCACTGTCAACGTCCTTTTATTGCAATCTAATGCCTTTGAATAATTTTATGGATAGCAGTGCATAGAAAATATCGTACTTCGCGTAAAGGCGTATGTATGTGTTCGGACAATTAATGCTTGGTCTGAGCCAGACACATTTATATACGCTGGTGATACATAAGCAATAAGTCGTTGTGTAGTGTTTCAGCTTTAGTGTCCAAGTTATTAAATTCAATATATTGTTATTTATATGGAGGGGGCGATGAAAATTATTGTGGAATATTGGTCGCCAGTATTGAAACTTTTAGAAGCACTGGCTTAGGGTGTGCTTCTTACAGCACTGATTCTTAAATTGTGGGATGTGCTCTTCTAGGATTGCGTGATAACAGTACGTATAGGGCGCGAGCATATCGAAAATTTGAAAATCAAAGATTTAAAAAAAAGTTGTAATAATTATTTAAAAGCTGCAACACAAAATGTGTATTATGCTTTAATAAAAAAAAATACACATTTACACATAAGTAATATACAAATAACTGTATCAGTATTTGTTATAATGTATTTTTAATCGAGATAGTTAGTTTAACAATGTTATATTGAGAACAAGTTCATTAGTTACTGGTAATTCTCATCGTCTATTGCAGAGAAAGCTTTTTAAAGAAGGTTTAATAGTAGAAATAAAAACTCTTAAGTTATTTTTTCTATATTTATATTTTATCTGTTCACTTTTAAATATTAGATGCAGATAAAGAGTATAACTATAAAAAAAGAACTTATAGTATCAATTTCTAATATAAAACATTTCCTTTAAAAGCGTTGCTCTAAATTTTGATCTAGTAATCAAAATATCTATTACTTAGAAGTAACATATACAAAATTTAATACTCGGAAATTTGCATAGTTCATAACTGAGATCGTATAGTAGTTATTGAGCCTAAGTACATTATTATTGCATTCAAAACCTTTTTATTGTATAGGAGGGGGAGGCTATGAAAATGACTGAAAATTGGGTCGCAAATATTGAAAGTGTAAAAGCACAATCTTACAGTATTCAGATATAAATATTCAATATTTGTTAGTGAAAATCTTTAACAATTCCTCAATGCAGCTGCCACTTTCTTGAAATAAAATCAAACATTTTACCATGAATAAGTATTAAAAAGTTTGAGAAATTGTCTAAAAACTAATTTTAAAGATATTTTTATAAATATGGTTTTCAAAATACTTTCTTTTCCGAGAGTGGACAGAAAAATGATTCTACAACTCTAAGCGGAGGAAAAAAAAATTGGGTTGTTTTTTCTAGCATTGATATATATCTTAGTTGTTTGTTTAATTGCAAAATAAATATCCAGGTGGCGCCAAAATTTTTCCTTCTCGAATAGTCGTTTCGGCTTCTTTTGCCATTGTTGGGTGTTTACTGTAGAAGGTTGAATTTTTGACCTCCAGTAATTATTTTACACGTAAGTTTTTTTTTAATTTTATTATTACTATTACTCTCCCTGAGACATTCATTATTGTTTTCATTTCTTAGCTTCATTTTAATATATTATCAGGTTTTCCTTCCACGTGTTGTATTAGGCATAACTTTTCAACTTGGGCTTCCTTTTTCCTCAATTATGTCGAAAGTTTCTGCTGTACGGGGAAGGTTGGATCCATAAAGCATTGCTAACTTGTACCACTGGCTCAAATCGGTGACAGCTTTAGAAACTATAATAGGCCCCAGTTTAGTCCAAATACTTTTTTTGTATCTACATTTATGTGTGTAAGAGTTCTAATTTCTTCCTGCATTAGCACCAGGTTTTCTGTACTTCACTTTTTATTTTATATTACTATATATATACCTTTTTTTTCTTTCGAAATGAAAAAAGAAAACTATGTACACTAAACTTACATCATTATTAGCTCGACAAATATTACTAGATCTAATTCTATGGTATGTTTATTTAAAAAAATGTATATGTTTTTGTGACAGTAAAATAAATAAAAAACCTCTTATTTATTTAAATGCAATCAGCTTAAATAAGTTAATGACTCGATACTAATTAATTAATTAAAACTCTTCTCAAAAGCTTCAATATATATGGCAAAAAATATACATAATAGTAAAACTCAGTATGAAAAAGTTTGTTTTTAACGTAAGTACTTAATTTTGAGTAATTAAAATAAATTACCCATTACATGCTAATACATATTTTCATAACATCCAAAAAAATAATTAAGCATTTTTTTGACTTTATATATATTTTTAGTTACTATTCTCAAATATTTTTTTAAATGATAGCCATTTTTTCTTTTTTGCTAACATCAATAAACATTCTTTCAAATTTATATTTAAAAACTTAGATTTTAAAAATTAATTCTAAAATTAAAAAGTGTCCAAATATAACAGGAAAAGAATACCATTTTTTAGAAGTTTTAGTAAATAAAAATTAATTTTTTTATCAAAAAATGATGCAAAGATGCATATTGTTATAGCCTCTCGCAGCCCTCCCCTTAAACAAAAACCTTATATTACCCACTGACTTCAAAAATCAAAGAATAAATAATAGTTGTTGATGATTTTTCCCATCAAGTACCTACTTGACAGTTTTTGAGTCTGTTAAATAATAACTGTGCATCCAAGCTATTATAAGCGCGGTCAACTACAGGATCCCCACACAATTTACTAATTTAACAGTAAAACTTCCGTTGGTGTTGATTGGACACCGAAGCCTGTTTAGTTTGTTTTCCTTACTGCATTTTTGTAGGGAATTAGAAATATTTTCCTGACTTTTAATGATTTTTTTGGTTGATTCCATAGAAAAAGTTTTGTGATTCTAAGTTAAATAGGAGAGATTTTACTTTTAAATATACCTGGAACATCCGATAATGTCATTTCAAAACCAAGGCAATTTATCATTTAAAAAGCTGTCATTCAACTAACGATAGTTCAATAAGTCGATACCGTTAGTAAAACAATCTTCTCTCAAAGTAGTATCGCACATTTTTTTGACCGTGAATTTAGGGTCAATTATAGTAAAATTGTTGTGTCTAAGTATTTCGCTGCATAGCATTTGCTTATCTGCTCATTAAAAATAATAGTAATACAATAAATTATTCCATTTTCGAACATTGTGCAGGGCAAACACCCTGATACGATGGTGGCTGGTAGAAAAGGTGTAAGTTCTGATGGAAATGCTAATTTGTTACAAGATCGTTCTGAGAAAGAATCGGATTGAGTGTGTGAGCTGTGTGTAGTACTAATTTAGATGCCAGTGACGACATAAGACTGCTTGAAAGAGACTGCTAAGAACTCGAAGAAAGTCATGTGAAATTGATAATATCCCAGTAGTTCCTGATATAGAACAGTACAGAATGGATATCGAATAATTGTAAAGTTCCTGGCAGATTTATGCCTCGAAATGTGGTTTTGCTACAAAGCAAAGTTCCAACAAGCTTCGCGAAACATAATGTCAGCTCATTTTTCTCGAGTCTTTATGACATTAGAAATGCTTCATGAATAATATAAAAGTTAAATAATATTATCATTATTCCGGCTATTATTAAATAATTACAATTACTTTTAGTATTTTATATCGCGGTGCCTAAATAACAACGGCGAACGTTTAAAGTAATGAAATCCTGGATGTTCTAGAGGTTAAACACACAGAGTGAAGATGCAGAAACTTAGATAATCCTGTATATGAAAATACTCAGATGGTAAACATATTTTTTAAGAAGTTCCTCAAAAATCAGATAAATAAATTGAATAAAAAAGCTTAAGTCCATAACACACCTTGCTTTATAACTTATATTCAGATACAAAAACGTGCATACCTTTCTGAATAATAATAGCAAAGCTTGATTGCTTAAAATATTTTAATCACTTGGGTAGATGTGGTTAATTTCAAATATTATTTTTTTTGAATTTTCTACATCACATTTTTTATCAAGCAATATTGAAAACAAAACAAATGGTGTTGAAAATACAATTAAAAATAATGTAAAAAAATCACGTTAAAAGTTTTATTTCTTGAAGTTTATGTAACTTAAGAAAATCAAGCAAAAATTTTAATATTTTCTTATAAGAAAATAAATTAAAAGTTCAATTTTACGAGTATTCTCAAATTTCCTCATATTTTTTTTCTCTAACTGTTTAAAGAAGATTAACTAGTTTGCATGCGTGTTTTTAATTTAAAATTATATTTCTGCTTAACACGATATATAAGGAATTTAAATTCTTATTTATACTAGTACACACATATTTCAAGGTTTGTTTGTTTGTTTTTATTTGTGGAATATAAGAATATGAAAAGAATCCCAACATTTTATTTTCATGTCAGTTACAGAATAAAGTGTTCGAGGTAAAGTTCTTTCATGTTTTATCATTTTTTTTTCTTCCTGACAGGTAGGAAAAAATAAATACAGAAGTAATATCTTTTCTTGAGGTTCTTTGGGTATAAATAGCTCAAGAAACGCAATGACAGGAGAATATACCCGTATTTCCAAAGTTCCACAGTACTGACATTTTACAAATATGCTGCTTTCGTATTTCAGTATCGATATTTGTTCGAGTGTATATTTTTTCATTTATGCGGTGTTACGGAAATAAACAACTCAGAAAGGTGAATAATGGTGGTCGAATTTAATAAAATCGAGATTTCGATTTTTTTTTATTCTATTATTGGATTTTTTTTGGCGGGAATTTTGTTCTTTTCATTTTTCTTTATTGAACGAGTGAGGGTTAAATCATTTTTCTTTAAAACATTTCTAAAAAATATATAAGACATATATGTTATTATAAATAATACATATAACTATTTTTAATTGTAATTTGTCATGTGTTGTGAATAATTTACATACATTAAAACTCATTTCTAGAATAAAACATTAAAAAAAATATTCAAACTAGTTTATGCATATTCAAATGCAATAAATACAAATGATTAATTTTACTACAAAATACAAATTATTAAATAAAAAAAAAAATAAATGCAAATGTGATTAGTCTTACGAACTAGACTAATAAGTTAAATAATCTACAAAGTCAACACCAAGCGCGTGATGAAATAATGCTGGTCGTTTTAATCCTTTTAAAATTCCTTTAATACAGCGGTTCTCAATCTATGGGGTGCACCAATTGATGAGTGGGACATTCGTACGTGATGTAGTGGGCATATCAAAAAGTTTAAAACAAAGGGTTATTTAAAAAAAATCATTAACTTACTAAAAGGAAGAAAAACAATATACAGCCTAACATAATAACAAAACAAAATGCGCGTTTACACTCGTATAATATACATATAAATGTATCAGGACTACACAATGTATTTGATAATTAATTTATAAATACAAAATTATGAACAAAATTAATAATAACTAGACTTGGAAATGGAAATATAGTATACGAAATACTTTTGTTTTCAGTGCAGGAATTCGTCATCCACCCTGATCAAAATTCAAATAGTGATTTATTACTAAAATGTCTTTTGATTTCGACACTCTGGCGTGGAATCTACGCAGACTCCTTTTTCGGTTGTTGTGAGCCTATCTATATCAAGGTACCTGGGCACTTTTCGTAATCTTGGTTGGTACTTAAATTTAAAAATTATTTTGTAATTTGTTCTAACTTAAAAATAAGAAAGGGAAAATAACGTAATACCTTTACTGTTACTTTTAAAATACCCTCCCCCGCTTAAAAAAAATTGCTTATTTCAGAAAGTATAAAATCTGATAATTTGTATGGTTTGATAATTAAGGTTATTTTGTAGCTTTAACATAATTTATTATTGCTTTCGATGCATTGTTATTGTATGGAGGGGGACACGATGAACATTATGATTAAAAATTGGGTCACAAATATTAAAAGTTTCAGAAACACTGCTTTAATATATTTGGTATGAAAAATGTGTATCAATCATACTTCTCGAAATATCATTCTCTTTTTAAACTATAAAGGCTTGAATTTTGATAATATTTAAATCTACTGAAATACCCACTGCTATATTAAATAAAAGTATATTATTTAGTATTAGTATTATGACCTCTGCAGCACTAAATTAAATGTTATATATACTAAGAAATTATTAAAAGTTACTGTATTATACTTCCTTACTCCAAATGCATGTTAAATTCCAAGCAAGAATTTCAATTTTCCTTCAAACATTTCATCAACAGTTACAAGCCACGTAATATATAGAACTACAGAAAGAGTAAAAAAATCAGACTATAATGTAACATATAGCAAACTTTAAAACAAAAATGAATCAGATGAAAAAATATCGTTGCCATTGCCCCAAACGCAATAATTACTTCGCCTTTAACTGTTTGAATGTTAACATTGGATAATAAATATGCGCTTAAAATTAAGGGGACCATTATTTTATAATGAAAAGGAGGACAAAAATTTAAGGAAATATTACAACTTAAATATATTTGAAACGTTTTATTAATTCAAACAAAAATACGCTAATTACGCTTGTATTTTTTAATTATTATCTTAAACGAGTATTTTTCCCATACATTTTTTTTGTCAAAATACCATTTTTTAATATATCAGAAAGTTCGGGAAAAAAATACCCTTCAGACTGAATTTTAAGGTAAGCACTGTAGCTAAAATATTAACATTCGATTTTGATTTCTCTCTAGTCACTACACAAAAATCATTACCAATTGAAAAAAAACTTTTTCGAATGCTGCATTAGTCCCAGGACAGCACAACGTAAATTTAAGAAGAATAACTAAATTTTTATGTGGAATATGCTTATTTTTTAAATGGTTAATTATTTCCACCCATCTTTTATCAATGTCATCATGTTTATGTTCCAATTGTTTCAATTTGTTATAATTTAAATGTACATTCATTCTTCCAATTTCATCCAACAAACCATTGTCAACGATTTTAATAACAGGCATTTATTTTGATAAAAAATTAACACATTTTTCTATATCTGGCCAATTTACTTGTGATGAAGTCAAAACACAACATGGAAAACTGTTATTTCCTGTGATATTTGTTTCAGACCATTCTTTGACATTATGGAAACATGTGTGATTCATCCCTGAAAATAGAGATTAACAGATCAATTTTTTGAAATATTGAAAAGGAGAAAAAAAAAGGTTTTTCGAGGATTGATTGAATATTAACGTCGCACTGTTTAGCTACACGAGGGCTTTGGCGACGGACCACGTAATTTTGAACCATGGTCAAGTGAAGTGAACGACACCTGAGCTGGCACCCCCTTCTCCTAACTACCACACCAATGGGAGGACGATTCAGTTCTCGACAGATTTAACGTGCATCGCTGCCCTACACGGTGGGTCTTCAGTGGTACTGTGCTCGAACTCGTGACAAGGCAAGCCAGGGTCCGATACCTATACCACTCGGATACCGCGGTTTTTTTTCGAGGAAGGACATAACTTATAAAAGGAGGAGGTTGGGTCACCTTATTAAGATTCCCTTTCTTAAGGAATACCAAAAATGTGTGATTCGAAAGGCTATAGTAACCACATTAACTATTAAATAAATAAACTTCATCATTAATATTACACTGGTGTGCAAAACTTAAGCAACAGGTGGGTTTATTGCCATAACTTCATGAAAAATCATCTGAGACACATGAAATTCTGAAATGAGGGAGAGTATTATGTACGTAAAAGATGACGAAAGCATCGGCGCTGAAAAAGGAATACAACGCATACGGTGGGCGCGGAATCAAACAAAAACAAGTTTATTGAACGCATAGTATCGTGACTCATGATTGTATATCTAACAGGAAGAACAACAAGCAGATGTTCCTTAATATGGTATATGCCCTCCCCTTACTACAATGGTTGCTTTGCACCTTCTCCGCATACTTCCTCAGAACCAGCTGGTAAATATCATTTCTTGAGGTAGAGTGCTCCATTCCTCAATCAACATCTGTTTGGGTTGTTGGTTGTACTACGGATGAGGGAGCGTGGCAATACGTCTCCCCCAAAGCATCCCACACATGTTCGATGGGATTTAAATCTGTGAGCACGCTGGCCAATCCATTCGAGTGATATTCACTTTCCAGCAGCTCAACAGCAAGAGTGATGTGGCAGTGCATTGTCATCCATAAAGATGAAGTCTGGGCCAATGGCAATCTAGAAAAAAATGCAGATGGGGAAGAAGTACTTCTCACAATAGCGACCTCGGTTACAGACCCTTGTCGAAAATGGGAAGCTCAGTTCCGCCGTTCAGCATAATGCCAACCCAGACAAGAAGAACCCAGGACCACCCTAACGATGTCTTTTCCTTGATGTTACTGGGATAAAACCGGGTCCCGATCTCTCCAAATCAAAACGCGTTGAGAATCAAGCTTCTGGTACCGAACCGACACTCATCCGTAAGCATATAAACACGACTCCATTGATCAGCTGTCCAGTTTTGTGCTCTCGTCCCACTGTAAACGGTGGCTTCGGTGGCCATCTTCTTCAATGGGAGGCAGCGTTCAGACGGTGGGTGAACAGGCCCCTTGTGAAGGCGTTCGCCACAGTAAAACGCTACACCCTGTCGACCCGTTGCTGTACAGAGTTTCTGAACAATGGCGCTTGCTGACTTCTGTCAATCTTTTTTCGCCTGCAGGATGATATATCGGTCATCCCTTGCAGTTGTCGTCCTCGGGGCCACACCAACCTGTACTAACAGCTGTACCTGTGGTTTGGAACGCTTCCCAAAGCGAAGCGCGAAACGACACTTTGTTGATCTCCGAACTCTGCAGTTACACTGGTGACAGTACGCCCTCCTGCAGCTTCTCTTCCTTCGATCATTCTTCCACGTGAAGTCATCCAGATGATTTCTTTAGCCGTATTTCACGAACTGACTCACTGGCACTTGCAGAATATGGTGAATTGCGTCCCGTCCTTCATTTCATTCTACTGTTGAGCAGCGCGCGCCGACATCACGCGTTTTGCGTACGCTCACATCGCTTCTGACGTTTTGTTCGATATTTGCATACGCATGACGTTTCTAACATCTACGTGTTCCCGCACTGATCTCCTTCCAGACCTCCTTTTCTGCATCATGGCTATCTGCTAAATTTACATTGTTGCTTAAGTTTTGCACACCAGTGTAGATAAATAATATGTTTCCCCTATCACTGACAATATATGCTGTTTACTATAACTGGCGCAATTGTTTTCGAACAGTGTGCAAAATTAAATAGTCACATAATTTTATGAGCCCTAAGAACTCTTAAAAAGGAAATGTATATGTATTATACCTATTTTTTTAAGTATTTCATAAATATAGATCTGTAAATAAAGTAATATATAAATTGTTGTAACTATTACATGCATTTAACTACTAATAGACATTATCCAGAGTAATAATAACGAAAGTGTATCTCATCCATAAAATATGATGCTTTCAGCAAATGAGATAGAAAAATATATAATTTAAAAAAATAATGTTAGAATCTAAATGTCATTAATGGCATGTATAGATTAAATTTTAAAATTAACTAGAGTGATTTTGAACGGCTTTGATATCATGGAAGAGACTTTAAATAATTTAAAATGTAATGTAGAGCAATTTAATATACATTACAGGATTAGTAGTTTGCTATTACTAATTTAATTATAACTAAAACTTTGATGTTCAGATATGAAAACTTTATAATATGCTCTTGAATAACAATCATATTTTTCAGCCACTTATTTCGTTAAAAAAAAAAAAAAAAAAAAAAAGGAATAATTTTCAAACGTACTAAAGTTTATTTTAAGCTTTCAATTTCTGTATGTGTACGCAGCAAAACGCAAATTCAATATGCAGCAGGTTTTTGACTTTTTAATTACCATAAAATCCAGCGTATAACGCTCATAAATGCATTCAAACTGCATTTTTTTTAGTTTTAAGGTATATTCGCCTTATAACATGAACTCCCTTTTTTACAAAAACCTTAAAATATACGTATGCAATACTCTTACGTTTTAAGGTCATTTGTTCTAGGTATTATCTCAGACTTTTGAAAAATAGTATACTTCTATAAATACAAATATTTAAGTTCATATTACATGTCATTTCTTTTTTAATAAGCAGTTCTTCTATATATGTAGAAGTTTATTTTTTTATGTTCTTGTTTCTATTTTTAAAGTTCTTTTTATATCAGGCGTATAACGAACAACCGTAATTTTCGATCTTATGTTTTGTGTTAAAAGTGCGCGTTATACGCTTGATTTTAAGTTACTGAACTGAGGCTTTACATTACTTACTTTTATCTCTGCTGTTTTCTAATTTAATATGTTATTTTATTTACAATATCTCAAGTTACATCGATAACGTTTTGAAGGTCATATTTAGCAATTTAAGAATATTTTCTTTTAAGTCTTAATCTAATTAAACTATTCATAATTGTTAGTTTAAAAGAAAGAAGAAAACGATACCAGAAACACTCGTGTCTCAAACACAGACTTTCTCAGTACCTGAATACTATACACACATAGGCACAGTCAGTTATTTTTTTTGTTGTTGTTTTTGTTTCCTTGTTAAAGACAACATATACAATAATTTTTATGCACCACACATATCAAACCGGGCCTATAATTAAGACAGTCAAAATAAAAGATAAATAAATAAATAAGAAAACAGAACAAACAAATAAGTTACAAAGACAAAAATAACGTTACAAGATAAAACAATTGTGTAACAAAATTAATACAATGAGGTTACAAAAACAGAGAAATGAAAAACAATTTGTTGGTATTAATTCATGTTACATTAACTTTTAAATTTTTTTTTTTTTTATTTTTTTATTTTTCTGTATGAATTTTGTTTCTGAGAGAGAAATGAAAGTGGAGGATTCTCATCAAAATACGCACTGGTAATCTTCACTGGAGTTCAAAAGTAATTCGCATATTAGTCAAATTTCCAAGAAAATACCAAAGGAAAAGTTTAAGTAATATTTTCAGTAATCAAATAAATAATTGTTAGTTTGTCTACATCAATTACGACAACATACATGCGCATATAGGTTTAGAATTCCGTGGTAAATAAATTATTATCCCTCGCGAATCAATATTCAAGCTCCGTTCTTTTGTGCATGCCACAATCGTAAAGTTTATCCCTAACAATCAGGCGTTTGTTTTTAAAAAAAAAATACTTAAAACGATTACCCGCCAACGTTTTCATAATTTAATGAGTAGGTGTATCTGGAAAAGAGAGCAATAGTAAGATTTTAGAAAATTTTACATCCCCCTCCTTTTGTTGCAACTTACAGAAACAATTTGCCGAAATCATATTTTTGTTTCGCGAGACCTTGGTCAAGATTGTAAAAGGGCGACAATGAACAATAATGTTTGTGATTTGCTTTGTATCAGATGTGCAACAACACCCTTTTCACCAGCACCATGCAGTAACAGGATCTACAGTTTGAAAAAATTTGTATAAATAAAGATGTCTTTCGTTGTTGCAAAACTCGTCTGTTGTACAGTTACAAATTTTTGAAGTTAACTTCTTATGGAAAGTAAGGGAAAAATTTTCAATACGCGTTACCAGTTACAGTTACGATAAACATAAGTCAAAGATGTATGAAGTTCCGACATTCACGACGTTTTTAAAAAGGCTGTCGCGAGTTTAAAAAATATTCATATCGTAACCACGAGATGTAATTTAATATATATATTTGAACTATAAAATAAATTCAAATCTCTGAGGAGTTTATGATAATAAATGAAACAACTCAACTTGTATTGAAACGATTTTGTAAATAAAAAATTTATCGTTTTATGTAAATGGCAACAGTGAAAAAAATAAATAAAAAGAAGATTTAGAATGATGAGGTTTTGTGTGGTTGTGAATTATTTAAAGTAATATGTTTTATTATAAATTGGACGAAACAAAAGTCACCAACTTCTTTCTATCAAACTCAGACATAAACAATTACATAATCGGAAAGATCATTTTTTCGCGACTGTACGGTATAATTTTTTCTCTATAAAATAACGATACTTTTTATTTTTTATGATTTTTTCTGAAATGAGTCAAAATCGATACGTTTGTATGAAAATGATATCTAAACCGTTCCCGTTCAAAAAATCTCCTTTCACGTTAATGAATTGGTATTCTATCCTAATAAGTTCATACTTTTCTCTTTTAGAATCAGTCATTTAAAAAAAAAAAAGCCAAAAACTGTTGTTTTTTTTATTACGATTCTTCAAAAAATACTCAAACTTTTAAGTAAATATTAAATAGCTTCGTTATTTATAAAAGTAATCTTACTCAACCTTTTTTTCTGTTTGTAGAACAGTATTTTATAAAATCTGTACAAAGATTGAAAAAATTGTTTAAAAATTACGGCTTTTTAAATTTTTTTGGCGTTTTTCGTCTATTAGGCTTTTTATGAAAATGTTTTACTAAAAAATTGTTTTCAGATTTTTTGTTTAAAAATGACCATTATTTTCAATCAATGTGTGAAATTTTAAGCCATTAACATAAATATTAAGCCTTCAAAAAATAAAAACTTTAACAAAAAGCACGATTTTTCTGAAAGCCAAGAGTTTTGCGATGAAAACCAGTTTCGCGCCAAATTGGCAAGCAACATCTGCTTCATCACGTCCACTTCACATTTTCTCAGGGGTTACACTAGAAAAACTAGACATTTTGGAGAGGGAAAAAATGTGAATGAAAATTCATTTTTTTTCCATAATGGCAACTACTTAGCAACATTACTAACTACTTACCATTACAAATTTACTACTATTATAAAAAGAAGAGATCATTTAATGCCAAAAGAAGATTTCTATCAATTAGTGAGAATGTCAAACCAAACACACACACACAAAAATGACTTTTACTTCATGTTATTTCGCCTATTTTTTCATCATATTAAACTCCATTTCAAATATATATATATATATATATATATATATATATATATATATATATATATATATATATATATATATATATATATATATATATATATATATATATATATATATGTATGTATTTACCAGCCCTGCCGGATGCGGTAAAACGTTCATCATTAAACTTTTGATGGAAATTTATAATGGCTATACGAACAATGATGGATACTGTCATGCGTATATAACTTGTGCTTCAACTGGTAAAGCAGCAGTGGTCCATACAGGTTTAAAAAAAATTTCTTTATCAAGATACATTCAGAAACTGCTCAACAATGCAGAACTCTTTTCAAATGCATAAAAGTCATAATCATTGATGAGATAAGTATGATCAGTGCTCGATTATTATTGAAGGTTGATTCCAGATTAAAACAGATAACTGGAAATTTCAGTCAAATTTTGGTGGATGAGATATTATTTCAATACGATATTTACTTCAATTACCACCAGTTCGTTCTATACCCAACTGTAACATTGGGCCAATTTTATAGCGAAATCTAAAATTTTACGAACTAAATGAAGTCATGCGTTAAGCGAATCAACAATTTTCTTCTATACTTACGAAAATTCTAAACGGTGAACAACTTGATGAAATAGAAATAACTCTGATTGAGTCTCGTTTTTGTAATGTGAAAGAAACTGAATTAAGGTGTTCTCAATATATACGAATATTCAAAACTAACAATTCCGTTAATGAGTATAATAATAAAATATTTTTTAAAAAATTATTTAATGGATTTTAAAAT
>BMAV01014992.1:0-24724 GCA_019973955.1 Trichonephila inaurata madagascariensis
AAAAAAGACACGCAAGTCCATAGTATAGTCTATAAATCACACATTTTGTTTCTAGCGTCCCATATCTGCTCCGCATGGATCCAGAGCTGAATGCACGGAAGCGAGTCAATTGAATGGCATTCAATCCTTCTCATTGGAGTCATGCAATTTACACACAATGTCTATCCTGTTTAAATGCTTTCATAGGCAGACATAGCCAATGGTTGTTCTAATATCAGCCACAGCCTTATCTCGTGGCCCTTACGGAATATCAAGAAGTTTACTAAACCACACTTCTCAATTATTCTTTTGGTTGAATTTCGACCATAAGCATTCTTACTATACTACTTTTTATGATTCTTTTGGCACCATAAAAGAAATTTATTGTTAGAGGTTAGAGATTTTTGTTCCCTTCTTTGCCAAGCAATCAGTTTTTTCATTCCCATCAATGCCACAGTGCGATGAAATCCATTGCAAGGCAAAATCTATACATCCTAGAAGTAAATCGCCAGTTAACTGTTAACCTTTTAGAATTTCTACTGATATAGGTGCCTAGATGGAAGATATTGGTTCGAAGGCCACTCTTCAGTCACATAAAATAACAAAACCTTTCAAATACGATCTGTGTGGCAAAGAATCTGGAATAGAGCAATACGTATAGCTGCAATAAAAGCAGTGCTGTGAATTCCTATTGGTGTATAGAAGGAGAATAGGTCGCAGCAAACTCCAGCACCTGCATTACTGTTATGTGTCAACTTGGAATCGTCCGTGAAAACGTATAGCCATTCATCCTAAGGTATTCGAAATCTCCAAAGAAAGGATCCTTAGAATTTGGTTATCTGCCTCTTCTGTCGGACATCATGGAACAATTCTGTTGAACGCGCACAGTCATACATTTCAGTCAAGCAGGTAGATCAGTGTTTCTCAAACTGTGGGGCGCACCCCCTGGGGGCGTGATAACTCTACAAGGGGGTGCGAGCTTATTGAAAAGTCAAAAACAAAAGATTATTTAAAAAATTAATTAATTTAATGAAAGTAAACAAATAAAATACATTTTTACATAATAAAAAATAAAATACACATTTACACTAATGTAATGTACTTATAAATGTATCAGTACTGACTTTTATTTTATAATTAATTTAACAATACTAAGTTAAGAACAAGTTTAATAATTACCTGTGACGCCATGGGCATCATATATAATAAAGTTTTATACCAAAATTAACTCTTATCTCGATCATTTGTAAAGGTTTATAATAATGCCTTTGCTTCCGATTAAGATTGCATTCGCTCCTCAATGCCTTCGTTTTCCACGTAGATGCGTGTATGTGATGCATTGGGGAAGGAAGAAAAGAAATAAATAAAAAAAAATATCTTAAATAAGTTAATCTTTCGCAAACATGTCACGGTCTTTTTATTGCATTCCAAAGCCTAAAGAATAATTTTATGGATAGCAGTGCACAGAAAAGATTGTACTTCGGAAAGTATATACGTCCGGGGCAATTAACGTTTTGGTTGAGCGAGGCATTTATATACGCCGGTGGCAATCTAAAGTTTAAAGTGGCATTGTAGCTGTAGTGTGTTAAAGTACAGAACTATATAATTCAAAAGATTGTTATTGTATGGAGGGGGGCGCGATGAAAATTGTGATTGAATATTGGGTCGCAAGTATCGAAAGTTTGAGAAGCACTGAGGTAGATGTTATTAGATCTTCTGATTTGAAACGAAAAAGAACTCCAAACTAATTATGAGTAAAAGAAAAGTGTTTCTATTTAAGGAATACACATAACTGAATTTATGTTATTTTCTCCAATATTTGTTGGGAAAAAATTCATTATTTTTACATGATAAGGTCTTAGGCCCAATTTTACTGAACATATTGTGACGTACGATTGGGCGCTGCGTCATGTTTTTTGAGTATAATACTGAAAAGAGGTTGTATTTTTTTTAAAAAGCATATTGAAACACAAAAATTCTCTTTTTAAACCTTTCATTTTCATAATGAACAAAAAAATTAACGGTAAATGAGAATTTTAAATTGTTTTAAATTTTTCTAAGTCAGCATTAGATAGATAAAATATATGTGAATCAAAAATAAATTCTGCGCAGCTACTAAACAGATTTTGTTTACTAAAGAAGCAATTTCCTAGTCTAAATTTCTTTCAAGAACGTGACCTGATTCAGCAAGTTATAACTATCTATCCAGAAGACGAAACTTTTAAATTGAAATAGTCTATTTTGGCAATTTCTCAAAATAAATAGAATAAATCTTGTGATTTAACTATATAAATTTTAATTATATTATTATCTCACATGAATTGGGGAATATGCTTCTAAATTAAATTTTAAACTATTTTTCTATTTCACTCTGAGGAGTAAAAGGTTTGTTCAAATGAGTTGTTCAGTAAATAGTAAACATTAAGTAAATGTTAAATTAAAGATAACCAAACACGCCAAAAGCGGATAAAAATGTTAAAACAGCATTTCCGTATTTTGTATGGCACACAATGAATGCATTGATAACTTCTGAATTTGTAAAGTATACTCTAAAGCATGGGTGAACAACTTTTCTCGCTCACGGGTCACATTAGATGATCTGTATATATCGGATAATGGCACCGTTTGAAAAACAAATTGCATTCATTATAAAAAAAATAATATATGTACCGTAAAATCTGGCATATAGCACGCACTTTTAACACAAAAAATAAGATACAAATGTATGGGTACGCATTATAAACCGGGTGTGAAAATGAGAGAGCTTTAAAAGTAAAAAAGGAATGAGCATAAAATGAATACGACTTTTACATATATTCACACAAATACTACTAATTTAAGGGAATGACATTCCTTATGAACTTAAAGGGCTGTAGTATACTATTTTCTCTAATGCTTGGTAAGTACCGAGTGTATCAAAAGTCACGCATATCAACATTTGCGGTTGAGTTTTAAAGACAGATGAATTATGTTAACAAACAGAATAAAGAACATACAAAGGTTGCATGGTTATTTTTATTGTCAGGTGTCAGATATGGTAAAATAAAAGTAAATGTTCAAATTGATGTCCATTTTCCTGGACACACAATCGAACATTTTTTACCAGATTAATTGACACTTGACGAAGAGCATGAGAATTAAATTCCGATATTGCATGAAGGATGTTAATCTTAAGTTCATCAAATGTATGCGGATTATTCCTGAAGGTGATATTTTTCAGATATCTCCAAAGAAAAAAATCCTGAATTTACAAGTCCGGTAAAGGAGGTGGCCAAAGTACTTTGGAAATGACACTATCATCGAAAAATTCAGTTTAAACTTCTATACCATCCCGTGATGTGTGACACATTGCGCCGTCTTTGCGACAACCAAGTGTACCTTTCATCACTTTCAGAAAGGACATGAATTTTGTAATGATGTTTTACGTAGACGGACGGTTTTTTTTTTGTAAAACGGTCTCCACATCTGCCACTTACGCTTTCATTATGAGAGCTCTACTCGATCGCTTCCTGTCTTTAACCGATCTTGCGACATAACTGTTGCACTAAAAGTGTTATTATTGATGCATTTAATGCTGTTTCACCCCGATATTTTTGCTGAAATGCATTTATCACACGATGGTTATTTGCTCTTGGGAAAATATCATGCATCTCCGGTTGTTCTCAATTGACTACAACTGACAGGTATTGTGAAATTAATACCTGGTGCATTCAAAACTTCTTATGATGGGGTCTCTGTTGTAATCTGGTGAAAAATTCTCAAACAGCCCTTTTGGTTTTTAAGCAACAACAATTACCATGTGGATGTTCGTGACTTTAGAAGCACCTGTTATAGGCGTACGTTATACGCCGGATTTTACGGCAAATTAAATAAAATAGCGGCAGTTTTATTCAATTTATTCAATGTGCTGATTTCACATTATCTGTAGCTGTAAAAATATTTATGTTTAGAATCAGCTTAATGGCCCCAATGTACCCTATCATAATTTTATACATTTTTTTAAAAAAATTATCAAGAATGAGATTTCACGTTTAAATTATCATCATAGCCTGCAAATTTGTCAGCCAACTTGGTTTGTGGGCAGCATACAATATCTTTGTTGGCCGATGTTTGCCCACTTCAGTTATTAAGCATTCACTAACCAATGGCAAGCGAATTTCTTTTTTCTTCTGGTAGTAAAAGACGACTTGAAGTGTGGAGTGAAACAAAATACCCGTAGAATATGTTTTCAATGCAGAAATAAAGCTCTTGGAAAAAAGTCTTAGTTGCACGAGGTCAGAGTTCATCAAACTGCGATTTACAAACAACACGTGCCTCTTTCCATAGACAAGTACTTCAGATTTCTGCCTTATTATGAAAAATAATTATGTCTACTACAGTGTTTCTCAAGCTGTGGGGCGCACCCCCCTTGAGGGGCGTGACAACTCTACGAGAGGGGGCACGAGCATATTGAAAAGTCAAAAACAAAAGATTATTTAAAAGAATTATTAATTTACTGAAAGTAAGTAAACAAAATACATTTTGACATAATAAAAAAAAAAAATAAAACACGGATTTACACTGATATAGTACACTTATAAATGTATCAGTGTTACACAATGTTCTTTATAATTTATTTAACAATAAAAAGTTAAGAACAAGTTTAATAATTACTATTGACCCCATGGGACTCTGCCAATTATAAAACTACATACATAAATCACTACTTACCTTGATAATCTTTGTACGGTTTATAATAAAAAAAATCCCTTAACTGCCGATTAAAAGTTACGTGATTCGCGTCCCAATGTCAACCGTTTTCCACGTAGGCGCGTGTATGTGACAGGTGAAGAGTGAGGGGAGGAAAAGCAAATAACCTGAAATAAATGAAATCCTTTGAAATCATTGACATAAATCCTTTCATTGCATTCTAAAACTGAACCATTTTGTGGAAGCCAGTGCACAGAAAAGGTCTTACTTTGGAAAGAAGTATATATACGTTCCGGGAAATTGACGCTTTGGCTAACAGAGATGTTTATTTACTCCGTCGTTAAGTTGTATAAAGTTGTTGTTAAGTTGTATCGTAGTTTTATCATGTGCGCCTTGGCTGAATTCCATTGTTGTTGACCCAGGCTTTGAGGGGGCGCGACTAAATTATGATTGAATATTGGGTCACGAATACTGAAACTTTGAGAAGCACTGGTCTACTAAAGAATCACTTTAACTTACACTTTTCCTTTAGTGCAGTGCTTCTCAAACTTTCTATATATATATATTTCAATCATAATTTTCATCGCGCCCCCTCCTTCTAATGTAATGAGTCAATAATAATATACTTTGACGTAAGCTGTAGGCACACCTGATATAAACCATGCCATTATCAAGAAAAGTATTTAATTTTGCATATAATTTTATGACATTCCCATAAGGTCACTGCTAATTATTAAACTTGTTCTTAACTTATCACTGTTAAATTAATTATGAAACACATTGCGCGATACTGATACATTTATAAGTGTATTATATCGGGGTAAATTTGTATTTTATGATCTCAGAATGTATTTTGTTTTACTCACTTTCAATGAGAGATTATTATTTTAAAAATAATCTTTTGTTTTCAATTTCGATATACTCACTTGCAGCAGAACCGCCCTCTAGAAGAGCACGCCCAATTAGCTGCTAATGCATTAATTATTTAACTTGTTTTAACATATCTTCGGCTTCATTATCAGAATGCGTAACTTCTTCTAGGGTGCTAATTTGATATAGAAATGCTACATGCCAAGAGAGTTCTTGTTTATGTTCCTCAAGATGAACGATAGCATTACAATATGGGTATCTTCACATTTTTATCGTGTGGTGATGTGGTTGGCATGGGATAACATATATTAGAGTTAATTTTTATTGTTTTTTTTTCGCAGCAACCTTATTAATTTCAGATGATTTTAATTCGAAAGCTTCGCGAAACATAATGCCAACGTCAGTTTTTTTTTATGATAGTAAGTGTCATAGTATATGATAATTACATGAAATAACATTAAAAAGTCTTAAAACTAAACCCAACTGAACAGTAGCTCTGCAATTACTTAGTTAAAGCAATTACTTTATATGTTTTATATCGCGGTGTGGAAGCGACACCGGTGGACGTTTAAGGTTTATCGAAATCCCGGACGTTTTAGTGTTAATATTCAAAAATCCTTTAAGGCTCTTAGCAAAATTAAATATAGGAAAATAAACTTGAATGCCATTTCCTTTAAGTTTTCAAATAATAAATAGATGATTAAGGATTCACTATACTGGTTCATCATGCTCACTTTAGCAACTTCCCTTTCAAAAAAATGTCGTTAATTTTGAAGTTCAAAGTTTGCTGCAAAACTGTCGAAGAAATGAGCGAACAGAAAAAGTAATTTCGAATGTTATTTAATTTATGAAGTAACTCTCCATGTTTAAAACTGTTCTTGTCAAGATCATAATGAGAAACGGAAAATGACACTCATTTACCAAACGATAATACTCATTCGAAACAGAGAAAAAAAAATAAAATGGGAAATTCGTTTGAAGATCTTCTCAGTAAGTTCCAACGAGTTGTCGAATTTCGAGTAATGGAGAAGTTAAGTATATGAAGAGGACTAGTTGCAGTTTTCTGTCTCTCTCAAAAAGTTAAAAAGTTAATGGAATAGAGTTATTTTTAGTTATTAGTCAGTTTCAAACTTTTGGGAAGGAATTATGTGGTTTTTCTTGTCAGTTTTCTATCTTTTAGTTTTAGTTTTAGTCATTCTGAATGATCGCTCTAAATTTGTACTTCCGAAATATGTTGGACATTTACAATTTTCTTGTAAACCACTTAAAGTATAAAACTGCGAATGTTTATATATAGAAAGAGAAGGAAAGACACTCAGAGTATTATTTTTAACTTCAAACTTCATTAAAGTTAAATATGAAAAAGAAATTAGGTATATTAATCCAGAATTTTGTCTTCCATTAAAAGGCTACTTCATTTTAACAAGTTTTATAAAGTGACTGGATACGCTTGGTGACGGAATTTTGTGAAAATATGTAAATGAGTAATTCTTTTTGATATTAAGTCTTACACTTAGCTTAGAAGGTTTTCATATAATTTCTTTAAGAATATTATTATAATACAAATTGCATAAATGGAATATTTTAGCGCAGAAAATATGAAAAAAAGTATGACATATTTTTGCAAAATTCTCTTTTTATGAATAACTAGTTTGTATACATGTTCTTCGCACGCATGATTTGAAAAATTAAACCATACAGATAGAAGGGTAAAGAAATTTTTAATGAGTTAACTTTACTTGAATTGCAAATTAAAGGAAAAAAAAGAAGCTTTTTACATATCTCAGCTGAGAAACAACAACAACAAACATATGTGTTAAATGTCAAGTGTGAAAATCTAATAGCTGATAAAAGGATTTTCTTTTATTTTTAACGCCCCGTAACTTTCTTGTGGGTCGATTTTTGAAAGAACTTTCCTAAGCTAATCTCTGCTCAGTAAAAGTAACACATTGTTACAAATGTTGTGTAATGAACCCTTAAAAAATAGTGTATATAATTTAGATCTGCATGTGTAATACATTAGTATTACTTTCTGTAGTATTTATTTTTTTTAAAGTTGTACTATTCGCAAGCAACGCCGTTCCTTACATTATGATGGCGATTCAAAGGAAACAGCGAAATTTTGGTGATAGAGCCAAGTTTGCATCATTTTTGGCGTCCACTTTGGAAACTGGGTGATTGATTGAACGGTGCAGAAATTGATATGCTGTAGCACTAGCTGGTCGGGAGCTGCAACAAAGAGAATAGTCGAAAAACCTTCTCCACAAAAAAATACATATACAAGCCAATTTTCATAATGATCGGTGGAACACTGTTTGAGTGAAGCGATTTCATACGTGCAAACATCCATTTATATATATGTGATTCTCGAAATATAACTAAGACTTCTGTATAGAGTCTGATCCGGTTATGAAATATATAATTAAGGAGTGGAATATTTTCTTATTTAACATATCAGAATAGAGCCGTTTTAACAAAAACCCCAGTTTTTATTTCAATTGATCGTAAGACTGAAAATAACGAACATTTAAAAAAAATGGTTAAGGCTCTTTATATAGAAGTCCACAGTATAAACACGCACATATATTATTATAAGAGCATTTTTCAGAAAAAAAAATGTTTTAAAATATATATATATATATATATTCTTTATTTTAACAAAAAATTACATGTATAAGTAATTTATTCTTGTAACAATATTCTTAAAATAATTTTACATCCTTTTTCTATTTTAACTGACACACTGAACTTAGCAACATTTGCTAACTTAAATGCAAAGCAAATTCAAACAGAGCTCAATAATTTTACAAAACGTGCTAAATTAACTAAATTGTTTCGTGAGTATGGTGCATTTATATACGTTTATGTGCGCAATATAATAGTATATCCTTATATTTTACGTAAATATAACATATTATACTGGTTCTTTCTCTTTAACAAACATTAATTAATCTATTTATGGTTTAAATATACATTTATCAAAATTGTTTAGTATCATTGAGGAAATTGATTCAGTTTTTAAACGAGATTCAGTTACATTCTGTATACATGAGCTCTTTACAGAATCCATTATAAATTCAATAGTATACACGTTAATAAAAATTGCTTGTTGATACGTATGTAATGAAGTAAAATTCCTAAATCTAATTATTCAATTCCTACTATTAGCTTTCTCTCTATATATATTTATTTATCTTGTTCAAATTTTCAATCTTTAATAAAATACTTCCTATTCATCCAAACAAGTTCAATTTTTATTTAAAACTTGATTGGATGATACTTGATGTTAATACAATTTTTTCAAATAGTAATTAATTAATGGATATTTGAAAAAAATTATAATTTAATTAATTAAATGTATTACCGATTTTGACGCCAACTTAGATTCATCACTGTTGTAACAATGTAACTATTAAACAAAGACAAAAGTTGGCGTCAAAAACCTTTTTTTCAGCCAATTCGGGTGTGCATTGTAGCAACACTGCAGAGAGACAAATCATGCTTTTTCTTCAATTCCTATTATTAGTTCACTCTCTCCCTATATATATTTATATATATACATATATATATCTTATTCAAATGTTCACGTAATAAAATACTTCCTATTCATGCATTAAAGAGAGTAGGAATTGACTTAAAAAATTTTTTTTATTTTGCTTATTTTGAGTCAAATGTAGCATTTTTACGAGTCACGAGCATGAGTTAAATTTAAACGAAAATATGTGGGCTATTTTTAAAGTAAGGTCCTTGGGCGTATATTTCTCTAGTTCACGCGTGCGCGTCAATGAATCTCTGCGTCACAGACCAGCATCCTTTGTGAACACACATACGCCATTTCCAGCTCTATAGCAGTAATGTAAGATTTGCTGTTCGTCTAATATTTAACGTGATTGAATCACCAACCTAAGTTTTAGTATTGTTATTGTTTTTTACGCAAAAACATGGTTTTCAACATTCATCATCAGATAAAAGAATTTATCCAGAAAAAAATGACGCAGAAATCAAAAAAGGTTCGGGGAAATTTAAAAAATGGTCGAACAAACGTCCATGATGAAGAATGCTCAGGACAGCCCTCTGTAATCACTGATAATTTGATGAAGCAGTTGAGACTTTATTCGTGTGAGAACAGGAAATTTACGATAACCACTCATTCAATGGAATTTACAGACGTTTTTTGGTCGGTGGTGTACAAAATTGTGACTGAAGACCTCAACTTTAAGAAATTGTGTTCTAGGTGGTTACCCAGACTACTCACAGCGTGAACTCTTGGCAGTCTAATCAGGCGGCAGACTTCTTTGAAGAGGGTTTCCAAAACTTAATTCTAAGGTATGACAAGTGCAACAATAAACTCTGCAACTATGTAGTAAAATAGGCAAAAGTATGTACAATCCTAAAATAAAGGTTTTTTTAAACAAAATATTGTCGTTATTTTTTTAAATACAAAGGATCCTTACTTAAATAAATGCCTTCGTATAATAATTGAAAAAAATCTTGATTAAATAACATTTTTTGCAGTTGGAACTGTATGTACAGGATGTTAATCAATTCTAAATACAATTTCAGAGGGGTTATAATAGGCAGCATAAGGAGGACATATCACCACAGAACACAAGGTCGCAAACCCCGTTTCGTCGGAGTAATTCGCAAAAACAGTTATGAAGGACGTGATGTCGAGTGAATGTAAAGAGGCTATAAGAGGTAAGGAATACATTGTTTAGATGAAAAGTGTACTTACAATACGAACAATGCTTCACAGCTCGACTTCAAATAAGTGATTCTCCCAGAAATTGCTTGATGCTGCTTCCGCTAGGTTAGTGATCTTCAAACTGTGTTCCACAGAACCCTGGACGTTCCACAAGGCATATCCGTTGGTTCCCCAATTCACAATAAAATAATCGAGAAGAAATAAATATTATACAAAATGCATTCTCGTTCTTTTTGAAGTGTGTATAATTACAAGTATCTAAGGCTCCCCCTCTCCCCTCCCATTCATTAAAACTGAAAACTTTATTTATGTATGATAAATTTTATTTTGCAGCACTTTTTTCAAACTTTTATTATAATATAATAAAAGAATATTAAATCACACACAAGCTTTATCTTCATATGTATACTTTCTACTAGATTGTGAATATTCTACCATTTACTATCTCGGGTTCTATGAGATCATTTAATCAGGTCACATGCTTGCCTGATTTTGCTAACGGAAATACATCTTTTTGTAGAGAAAACCCAAACTTTAAAGTAATTTAAATATGAAATTTTAAGATTAAGATATATATTTATGAAGCAAGATGTGTTTTGTATTATACAAATAAAATTATTAAATTTATTACCTACAAATGAAATAAATTAATTTAAACTGAACATACTAAAATTTTCATCTTTAAAATGCATAACTTTTACTTATTCATAAAACAAATCAAAACTTTTATACAAAATATACATACTTTTACAATTACTATAAGGATAAGAGTAGAAAATATTATTAATCATTTTTCAAATTATTTCAGAGCTGACTGTATCCATAAGCTCAGGCTCGCAGAAATTCTCTAGTTCACCCTGATACAACTTTGAAGGTCTTTCGTTTCAATCGTACGAGAACAGTTTACATCAGGCCTGAAGGTTCCCAAATGACCTAAAATGTGAGAAACAGTAGAAAAACCACTCTGCATTTTAGTTTAGATATCCCAGAGGCGTTTTCTTTGTTGCTGGGGTGTACAGAACACCCCGCGCGAATGATCGCGGGTTAATACTCTTTAGTGACAGAATGTCTTGCAAAACTAAATAGATTTCTAATGGAAAATACATCTTTTTACATTTGTGGAAAAGACACCTATTACGAAGGAGGAAACAACTTCGATATTAACAGATTCGATGTTAAAATCTAAATTTCAGCAAGAACAGCTTCTAAATTTTATGTTTCAAATTCATGCAAAATACACGGGATTTCTTACACAGTTATAAAAAATTTATTCCTCTTTAGAACATTGTGTTTAAGTGAAATATATTTCTCGAAGTAACTGCATAAAAACAAATTCAACGCAGAATATGTAATTAATAATAAATGCAATATTTTTAATTGCCTTTACATAAAGTGCCTATAACATGTTGATCTACCTTAAATATTATTTTGAGATATATTCTTCAAAGTATGTGTATGGAACAGGGTTCCACGAAAAATATTTCTAGTTCAAGGGGTTCCTCGAAAACACTTTCCAGTTCTAGGGGTTCTACGAAAACATTTTCCAGTTCTAGTGTTCCACGAAAGCACCTTCCAATTCTAGAGGTTTCGTGAGTAGAAACAGTTTGAAGACCACTCATTGTGCTAGGTAATAGAAAAGCCGACACACTCGAACGAACGGTTGTCTGAATGTTCCGGCAATTTCGGTGTGCTGGCTATGACAGCTGAAACGAGAATGACTCCTGACGTGAGAACATCCATTGTAGCTTCCCACGTCTCATACACAAGCAATGGCAAATGGCCCTGAAGAAATACAAAAGATTGAGGTTCAAGGATCGTGGAGGTCAACCAAAAGAGCCACCAAGTCCTGAGAGATCTCTGGAAATATTTGTGGACATACGGGTTACTAAGAACTCACTATCCCGTATCTGGGAAAAGACTTTAAAATGAAACGACGAAGTTGGATTATCATGCTGAAGGTGTACTGCATGGCTATTGGTCGAGCCGTTACGGACCAGTGGGTGGGGTCTCAAAGCATATAATTTGGCTACTCAGATGTTTTCTGGAGAAAGGAGTGCAGTGAAGAGTAAGTCTTCCTATTGGCTGTTGAGAAGTGAGGATACTGGCTCAAAATTGTAGCCCAAGGGGTGGATGATGGATACCATAATTTAAGACTATCTTGTCTGATCCATCGTTTTTCCGACGCCTACTATTATGACGATTTTTACCTGATAAATGGGGTTTGCAACCCCATATTATATGGTGCTTTCCATCTTCTCTTTGCCGCTTTCTGCTAATACCCTTAATTTGTGGGTCGAATTTGGTAAAACCATGTTAGTCTAATTAACTATCAAAAAACCTTACCAGAAATGGAACGCGGAATAAAATGTGTGGTCTCTGTGGAAAAGATTTACTTTCCCCCAAAGTATATATTATAAGCTTAATTAGATTTTGTTCTTCAATTAGTTTTATTAATTAATTGCTCTGTTCCTTTTTATAATGTAATTGAGGATTACATTATAAAAAGGGATACAGATATATCATGATGTGGTATTCAGATATGCCTCATAATGAACAAATGTTTGTCAATTACACAAAACAAAATCACCTCTGCGGAACATCACGTTGGTGTGATGTGGTAGTTAAGATAGGGGGTTCAAGCCCAGGTGACGTCCTCGTCAATCGACCATAGATAAAAATTATGAGGTCCGTCGTCAAATGCCCTCATGTAGCTGAAATATTCGACGTTAATATCCACTCACTCACTCAGCGGCATATACGATTACGATATGTTTGAAGAAAAAGCGAACTATGACATTTTAATTTTTGCTCAGATTTTCATGTCGCTGGATGTCACTGGGTACATGGCTCGCAAAGCGATCCTCCAACCATTATAGGAGTTAACTGTGCGTGGGAAGTAGCGTCCTTGGTGGAAAGGAAACAGCCTGATGGGTCTTTGGGGGCCGTGGAGGGGAAGGGGCGTGGCTACAAGGCCCCCGGCAAATTTTGAGTTGGAAAAAGTCCATCCTTGAATGGGAAAGGAAACTTGTTTTTAAAATTGTTTTGAGGGTTAAGTGATCTGGTTTGGGGGTTGGGGGCTCCCCTGAAGTTAGTGAAGAATATTGAAGGGGAAAGGGTTGCTTAAATACCGTTTAAATTTAAAAAAGTAAGAAAAATGAAATTTTTTAAAAAAATTTAAAATAATAATATTAAATTTAAAAGGTCATTTAAAAGGAAAAAGAAAGTAATCTACGGCGGATTTGGAGTCAAGGAGAATCCTCCTTGGCCCTTTTTAAAAGTGTTTCTTGAGGTACATAATTTTCCAGTTTGGGGGAATGTGACAATTATTGGAAAGGGGTGGTAAAGAATCAAAAATTTGGTTGCTGGTTTCATAAAAAAATTTTTTAAAAAAGTCAAATTTTTAAAAACTTTATATCAATTTCTCATGTATATTTTTTGCATTAACAATCATACGAATAGTTTTATTTTAAATTTCAAGCATTTTTTTTATTATTATTAGCGACATACCCCCACAGGAAAACCCGTAACCATAAGGGGAAATAAAACGGCTGTGTAAAAAAAACCTTTTATTTTCAGTAGTCATTGTGGAATTCCGGCTAATTAAGGGGTATATTAACCCTTAGTGCATTCCGGAATTTTTTTAAATATATAATGTGTTTTTTTTCCAAGTGAGTTTGTTACCCAGAAAAAGCCCTAGGTAAAACTGTGTTTTTGAGACCATTGTAGTGGTGTGGAGTATAGTGTTGACGGCGTTGCAGGTTTGTTTTTTTCCTTGTAAAATACTGCAACTGTTTTTTCAACTTTAAGTCTTTTTTTTCCATGGGGTTTAAAGTATTTTTCCCGGTAGCTGTGGGGTGATTATTTTTATTTTTGGTGATATATTTGTGATTTTTGTTTATCGAGCTATGCGGGGTATCGCCTGCATAAATAAAGGCGGTCTGTGGATATGTTGGTATTTTTATTTATAAAAAATGTTAAAATTTTTGGGCCCCAAGAAAACCCTGTAGAGGGTTTTATTTTCCCAATAATATCCCGTTTAAAAAAGAGTTTTTTTAAACCCTCGCACTTGTGATATGATCTGTTAGTAAGGAAAGAGTTAATTATGTGAATTAAAGCGGGAGGAATTTATAAATTATTATTTTTGTAAACTAAAAAACAACCCAGACCCGATTGAACGCCTTCTGGATACCCAGGAAAAACAGCCCCAGTAGAACTGTTCCCCCTGAAATCAGAAAATTTTCCTTAAGCCATTCGAGTAGTGGATGGAAAGTAGAGGGGTCGTTTTGAAAAAGAAAAATTGATTTGGGTTAATAACATTTGTATCGAAAAAAAAGGTATTAATCAAATTAAGAATGATGTGTTCTGCTATATTGCAAAAGGAGGATAGAAGAAATTGGACGAAAATTTAGTTGAAAAAATTTTTGTTTGAAAATTTTTTTTTTAAAATTTTTAGAATCTTGTTTATTAAGTAGGTGAGTTGGAATGTTTTTGGTGGTAATTTTTTAATCTTTTTATTAGTAATCAAAATTCCAAACCGGATTTATTTTTTTTTAATTCCCCATATTTCCCAACTTTTTTTCCAGGTCCGTGGGGGTATAATGAAAAAGGAGGTGGGTTAGCGAAAAATTTTTTAAAAATTATTAGTTGGGGGGTGCGTCAATATTAGTAAAAAAGGTTTTTCTGGTCTTGGGTTATCAGTGAAGTTTTTTGGAAAAAGTTTCCGAGTACATTGGTTTTTTTGCTCGTCTGTAATGGCAGTCCATTAAGTGATGGAATATGGGGCCCTTTTTTCAAAAAAATTTTTGATATTGCCATAAGGAGTTGTCTTGTGTATTCATTGTTTCCCTAATTTTATTTTCCACGTTTGATCTGAGAATTTTTTAAGTTCTCTTTTAATCTTTTCTGTAGTCTATTATAATTTGTTTTGTGTATTGGGTTTAGTGTGTATTGTGATATGTTTTTCTGGTTTTTTTTTTTAAGTCTTAGAAGTTTTTTTGGAGGGATGTGGAGTGTATCCCTTTTTCTTGTTTGTGGCGGGTTTGGGGAGGCGTGGGTCGTGGGCGGAGCGAACAGCTTCTGTGAACAGGTTGATTTTTTTTTTCCCAGAATTTCGGGGTTTTTTAATATTTATGTAGTTAAAAAAATTTGAATATTTTTATTAATTTTTTGGGAAAATTTAGACCAACAGGTGGTAACTGTTTAGAGTTATCCTTATGAATATTGGATTTAAAAAAGAAAATTTAAAATTACTGGGTTATGATCTGAAGAAAGTTCGGAATTAAAGAAAGGATTGTATACGGATATTGAAAAGTTGTTTATTAGTGCAAATTTTAATGTATTTGAAAATTATGACCAAAATCGGGGTCGGGGTATCTGGGAAAAGCAATTTCAATATCTAATATAACTAACGTTTTTAAGTGGATTTCCACAGTGAGTTGTAAAAACAGTTCCACGCATTTTTTTCATTAAAATCGAAAAAATCCCCCAAATTACTGTTGATCTGTATATTTTTTCCCAAACCCAAGTGTGAATAGCCTATTGTCAGTGCTTGGGGATATAAATACAAAGTGATTGTAAGGGGGCTGAAATTTTGGGTTTGTTTAAATTGTAACAATGGTAGTTTCAGGTCGGGGGGGGGAGGTGTTCGGGGGTTGTAATGACATAATGAATTTTTAATTAAAATAAGCGTACCCCCTTTGGGGTTGCCCTTTCCCCCAACACGATCATTTCTGTAACAGGTGTAGAAACAATTATAATGTTGTGGGATGGTTCATTTTTTGTTCTCATGTTCTAATGTCAGGGGAATACTTCTCTACAAATATTTTTGAATTCTACTATTTTACAAAGAAAGCCTTTTTTATTCCGAACACAAACTCAGGCCAATCAAGCAACGACTAATCATCTAATGTTCAATTAATGCCTCAAACAGGGCGTTTAAATTTTTTTTTCCGTAGCGGTTTCTTTAAATTTTTTTTAGGTTGAGGGGTGGGGGGGATTTTTGCTGCATTACTAATTTGTTGAGAAACCCATTGAGAGGGCAAAATTTTTGTTTGTTGGAGTGCCCAATATTAAAAAGGGTTGGGTCCATCGTTCCGCTGTTTGTTTTAAATTAACAGTTAGGGGGGGAGGGGGGACTTGATTGATTGACCTGGTTTGTTACCAGTGCAGCAGGAGTTTCCTTGTGATTGGTGCCATCTTTTGGGTTTGTTGTGGGAGATGGGTACCTCGGCTTGTGGTATGTGTTTCCCTGGTCTAACAATACTGCCCCCTTGTTTTTAGTGTAATTGTTTTTTGTTTTTTTGGGGGCCCCTTACGAGACTTGGGAAATTTGGGGAAACCTTGGAAGTAATTTGCCATGTGCCCGTATTTTTTCGCAGTTGATGCAAAATTTTTTTTCTCTTTTGAATTTGACAGTCACGTTTTTGTCCTTTCCCCGCATTTCAGACACCTTGGCGTGATGCGGCAGTTTTCGGCTTTTGGTGGAATCGGTTACATGAATGGTATTAAAGGTTACCCCTTTGCCATCGTAACCGTCCATAGTGACGTTCATGTAGCTCACTTTGGTTAAAAATCAAAAATCTTGGCATTGTGAATGTTTCCCGGCAAAAGACTAGAAAAATTGGGGGGCAGTTTTTTTAGTTTCTCGGCCGATAAGTTAAAAAACTTTTTTCGACCGTGTATCATAATTCAATTAAATCATTTTTTTTATCAAAGGGGGCCCTTGATTCTCAATTTTTTATACGGGGTCGCTGGATGTCACTGGGAACATGGCTCGCCGGAACCCCACCAAACAAAAAGATGCCTGAGATAGTAGCGGGGCCCTTTATGAGGGAGCATCCCGATTGGCTGTTGAGACGTTTGAGAGGAGTGGTTACAAAAGGGACTGTGGGAAAAGTTCTGGTCGGAGATGCAATCTTTTGGCTGAGAGCTGGTCCCGTGATTGGTCCCATGGGGGAAAATGATCTGGCTCTAGATTGGCTGCCCTGAAGTTAATGAGAGAAAAAAAAATTTAAAGGGGGGGGTTGCCCTTTTGGGGAACCGAAAATTAAAGTAAAAAAAAAGGGATTGAAAAAAATTTTTTAAAAATATTATAAAAATTTACTAGATCATTTGCCCAAAAAATGATATCATTTACTATATTAAAGGGGGGTTATAGGGGTCAAGGGGGAATTCTCCCTCGGTCTTCTGGTAACCCCGGGTTCAAATTTTTTAAGATTTAGTATATGACTGTTATTTGTTTTAAATGGAAGAGAGTCGAAGAATTTGCTTGGTTTCTTGATAAAATTTTTTTTTTTAAAAAATTGGAAGTTTTTAAATGCTTTTTTAAATATAAAATTTTTCAAAACATATTTTTCTTTTTCAATCATTCGAATAATTTTTATTTTGGGAGGTATCAAGCATTTTTTTAAATTTTTTATTGGGGGGTATCCCCACAGGACAACCCCTAACTCAATATGGGCCGCAAGACGGCTGTTGAAGGGGACCTTTTTTTTTCCCGTGGGCATTGTAAATTCCGGCATATTAAGGGGTATTATTGGGCTTAAAAGCATTCCCGGGAAATTTTTTTCCCATATGTAAATTTTTGTCTCCAAGTGAGTTTATTATCCCGTAATAGTCCTAGGTACACTGTGTTTTTGGTTGAGTGGTTTGAGTATAGTGTTGGGGGGATTCCCGATTTTCTTTTTCCCTTTTAAACAGAACCGCAACAGTTTTTTTCAATATTAAGTTTAACCATGTATTAAAGAAAATTTCTAGGAGTTGTAAAAGATTGTTTTAGCGATTTAGTAATGTATTTGTGATTTTTTTGTGTCGTGGCTATGCATGTATCGTCCCTAAATATTGAGGCTGGTCTGAGGATAAAAGGTATTATTTATGTAAATGTTGAATATTATTGGCCCGAGCAAACTTCCTTTTTGGGGCTCCGATATTCACTAAATAAGTATTTAAAATGTGTCTTTGACTCGCCCTTTATCGTTCTATTTGTAAGGTAAAGTTTAAAGATGTGAATTAAAGCAGGGGGGGAAAAATTGTAAATTATTGGGTTTTTAAATTAGTCCACTGATCCCGACCCGTCAAACGCCCTTTTGGATATCCCGGAAAGACAGCTCCAGTGGAACGGGTCCTCCCGAAATCCAAAAAGTAATTTTTAAATCGGGCTGAGTAGTGGGTGGAGGTAAAAAGTCTTTTAGTAAAAACCCAAAATGATTTGGGTTAATGAAATTTGAATCCCAGATAAAGGTGTTAATCCCGTTAAGAATGATATGCTCTGCAATTTTGCTTAATGAAATAAGAGGGAAATTGGACGAAAAAATAGTAAAAAAATTTAAAACTTTTTCCCGGTTTTTTTGGGGAAGAAAAATAGCTTTTTTTTGTTTTTTTTGGGAAAAAGTCTTAATTTAAAAAACTTATTTATTTAAATAGGTGAAAAGGGGAAAAAAAAGCTTTAAATTTGGGGGTTTCTTGTCATTTTTTGTAATTAAATCCCAACCTGGAGCTTTTTTTATTTTTTTAAAATTCCCTTTGGGAAATTCATTTTTCTTCTTTTGATTTGTAGGAGTAAATAAAGAATAGGAGGAGGGTTAAGGGAAAAAAATTTTTGAGAGTATTAGTTACAAAGGTTTATAATTTGTATTAAAAATTTTCTGGTTTGGGGGTTTTCAGTAAAATTATCTTGAAAATGAATCAGCGAGGGGCATTTGCTTTTTGTTCATCAGTGATGGCAGGGTTTTTTAAAAGTAGGAATATCCCGGGCGCTTCTTGGTCAGATTTTTTATATCAGTATCCTAAAAATATAAAAGGGCATTTTTTAAGATAAAAAATGGTTTGACGGGGCCTAGTTATCTTACGTAGTAAATGTGTTTTTTGATTTTTGGTTTACAATTGGATCTTTCATTTTTCGAAAGTATCAAAAATCAAAAGTAGTGGTAGATATAAATAATGATATATGTTTATGTTTAAACCCTTAAATATGTTCCTCTCTGAGATAACTTTAATGTTTATTTACTTTACCCATAATCGGGAGGAAAAAAAGATATATTTTTTATTTTATGATAGAGCTCCACATTTTCATTACTCTTGATTGGTTGGATTCAGATGTTTCCCCATAAAACACCCCCCGTTATTTGAAAAAATTTCTTTCCATTTAACTACTAGAATAAAATTTCTACTAAAGTGATGTTTTTAGACAAACACAGTTATGTAATAATAAATATGAGCTATTAATACTGTATTTTATGTAAGATGATCTAATTGTCGGAATGAAGGCACAGCAACCTGAGGCAATAAAATATTTGGTTTTGGGATGGTGTTTTAAAAAGGGACAAGGAGTTTTTACTATACCAAACATTCATAGCTCTGTGGTCTAGACGGGAAAAAAAAGAAAAGAAGAAATTTGGGTGACAAGATGAAGGGGCCCAAAAAAAAAAGAGAAGGATCACTGGGGGCTCCGGGGGCTTTACACCCGTGTTTACCAAAGAATAAACCCCCTTTGGGAAAAAGGGAAAAAATCACTAGGGTATTTGTGGCACCCTACCCACCCCAAAAAGGGGAGGCCCCCAAGGGGGGCAATAAAGTTATTATGCATCCTTACAATAACCATTCATGTACTCTATGACATAAAAAATAGTTAAATTAGATATTCTAATGTACCCGTACTCATTTCTCTAATTGCTGAGAAAGTACACCGGCAAAGGGAGGAAAGGTACGCTCCGCTTCCCTAATTGAAGCAAAAAACTTTGCTTAAATGGGTAGTCAAGAATTCTGACCCATGTTCCCAGTCCTAGAATCCGAGGGCTGGAATGCCTTCCGACCTGATTTGACATCCGTTTACCATGCATTTTAGATGACAGCGTGTCTGGAGGGGAGATACCTATTATGTGCTGGGCCGGGAGACAAGACTTGAAAGAAAGCGCGGAGAGTAGGAAGGTGTGAAACGTGTTTTTACAAGAAAGAGCGAGAAAAATTATGAGAGAGAACTATGAGAGTTCTATAGCCAGCGACAAGGATGGTGGTGAGAGAGAGCGACAGACAAACTTTGCTTGGAATTACCCTTTCACGATATTTTCTGAAAGAGAAGGAGACTAATGAACTGTGGAACGTTACCAGATAAATTGCACCGGACAATAACCATTATCTTTGGATATTTTTTCGTATAAATATACAATATTAATTCCCGATTATATTTCAAATATTTTTTTTTATGCCATATGTATTTTAATGTCGAATCTCAACAATATAGTAATAAAATTGTCTTCAAACATAAGTATCAGATGATGCCTCTGAGAGGTGCCGCATGACTGTGGATGGAACATTTCGCAGAGCGCCTAGCGAAGGCTTATTATGAAGGAATTTCACATTCAGAATCAAGAACTGGTGTATTGAAGCATTGTAAAAATGTGAATCGTGTTTAATGCTCTGTACATCAGTGCTTCTAAAAACTTTAAATGCAACTAAATATTCAATCATAATTTTCATTCCCCTTCCCTTCCGTACAATGACAATGTATTGAATTCACTAATACTATACTTTGAAGCTAATGGTACAATATAACTCTAAAACCTCTTAAGTACCACCGGCGTATATAAACCTCTCTCTAAGCTTAAGCATTAATTGTCTGATACATTTACATACGTCTTTCGAAAGTGAGGTATTTTCTGTGCACTGCTTTCATAAAATTTTCCGAAGGCTTCGAAATGCAATAAAATGACCTTGACAGTGTTTGCAAAGGATTTACTTATTTCAGAGAATTCGCTTATTTATTCCTTCTTTTCCTTCCCCCTATACATCAAATACGTTTAAAATGGTGCCATTGGGGAATGAATCCTTTATCTTTTAACTGGCAGTTAAAGGATTGATCATAAGCCGTACAAATTATCAATTATAATTGTTAATCTTTGTATATAATTTTGTACATAACAAGCCCCTAGTGGTCAATGATAATTATTAACTTGCAGTTAACTTAGTATTGCTAAATAAATTATTAAATGCTTTGTGCAATATTGATACAATTATAAGTGTATTATATCAGTGTTAATGCGAATTAATTTCTTATTATGTCAGAATGTATTTTTTTCCATTACTTTTAGTGTTTTAACAATTTTTTGAATAATTATTTGTTTTTGACTTTTTAGGAGGCTCCAGCCCTCTCGTCGAGTTATCACGCCCCCTTAGAGGGGTGATCCACATAGTTTGAGAAACTATGCTGTAAAGGAAATCTGAATGCTTACTTTATTTTGATTTTTCCACATCAAGCGTATTTCAAAACTTTGGGCTGCTTGCCCAAATGTGCGTTTATTTCGGAATGTGTGTTTATTTCGTTATAACTTTCAGTAAATTAATAAATTCTTTTAAAATAATCTCTTCTTTCAGACTTTTTTTATTATGCTCAAAATCCCTTCCTAGACTTATCTTGCCCCCTACTTGAGATATCATGCCGACCTAGGGAAGATCACCCCATAGTTGTAAAAAAGTAGCAATCTGAGAAAAACATAATTCCTTTTCAAAAATGAATTATAAAAAACATATTGAAAAGTCTTTTCTAATAAATTAATTGGCCTCGGCAACCGAGACCTTTCATAACAAGTGAAGTTCACCAAAATGCTGGTTTATTTTAAATGAAATAACTTCAAATAATTTATTTCCACAGCTATACATTTAAAAGTGGTTGTTGTTTTACAATGTGATTTTTGCAATCAGTCTGTTTCTGTAACTTTTGTAACGTAAATGCAACATTTTATAATTACATAAAAAATTGCTTTAAATATTTGATTCAAAACTCTCATTTGATGTATGTGAAATCTTATCGAACCATTTTTTCTGTAGATGAGTTTTAATTGAGGAGAGAATGTATAAGTGTGAATCACACATACTTTCTGCTGGATTAAGATAAATCAGGTTCACTCGAGGCGTCATCATACACGTTTCGAATGACTAACTCATCAATTTTTTACATTTTGATAAAATGATACAATGATATTAACAAATTTCTCGCAAAAATGTGTATTAAATACAATCTTTTATATATTACCTATTAGTTAATTATTTTTAAAGTGAAATCTCTTAAGTACATTTTTTATATGAAAATTTTTATCGATTCTTATGCGTGGACCTACGAAATAATATTTGTATTTCAAAAATACTATTTGCTCACGACCAATACAGATGTATTGGAAGAATTTGCTAATGCTGTGTGACATCAATAACAATAGTAACAGAATTTAGCTAAAATTATTGGATCCTGAAAAATCTGTATGAAAATTTAGAAGCGAAATTTAAGGAAACATGTTGAATATTAATAGAACAGAGAATGATATACCTGTAACAAGGATAACTTATACTGAATACCTTACATGTGTATGTCTACCTTAAGAATATCAAAATTTTAATTGACATATGTAATTATTTTCCAATAATTTTTGTCCGTGCTGTACAGACCCTCTGTCGAAAATGTGAAGCTCAGTTCGCCCGTTCAGCATAATGCCTCCCCAGACAAGAACTTCAGGACCACCGTAATGGTGTCTTTTCTTGATGTTACTGGGATAAAACCGGGTCCCGATCTCTCTCCAAATCAAAACGCGTTGAGAATCGCTTCTGGTACTGAACCGACTCTCATCCGTAAAGAGGATACGACTCCATTGATCAGTTGTCCAGTTTTTGTGCTCTCTGGCCCACTGTAAACGGTGGCTTCGGTGGCCAACTTTCAACAGGAGGCAGCGTTCAGAACAGCGGGTGAACAGGTCCCCTTTGTAAAGGCGTCTGGCCACAGTAAATCGCAACACTTGTCGACCCGTTGCTGTACAGGGTTTCTGAGCAATGGCGCTTGCTGACTGCTGTCGACCTCTTTTCGCCTGCAGGATGATATATCGGTCATCCCCTGCAGTTGTCCTCCTCGGGAGGCCACCAACAACCTTTCTAACAGCTGTACCTGTGTTTTGGAACGCTTTCCAAGCGCGAAACGACACTTTTGTTGATTCCGAACTCTGCAGCTACACTGGTGACAGTACGCCCCTCCTCCAACTTTCCGATCATTCTTCCTCGTGTGAAGTCGTCCAGATAATTTCTTCTAGCCATATTTCACGAACTGACTCACTGGGACTTGCAGCGAATATGTTGAATTGCGTCTCCGTCCTTCAGTTTATTCTACTGTTGAGCAGCGCGCGCCGACATCACTCGTTTTGCGTACACTCACATCGCTTCTGACGTTTTGTTCCTGAAAATTGCATACGCATGACGTTTCTATTGACTTACGTGTTCACTGTACTGATCTTCAGACCTCCTTTTCTGCAATTTCATGGCTATCTGCTAAATTTTTACATTGTTGCTTAAGTTTTAAACACAAGTGTATTATATGATTTTAAATTTGTATTCATTACATTATATATCAGAATGTATTATTTTTTTGTTTACTTTCAGTTTTTAAAATTTTTAAACATTTCTTTTGTTTTCGAATGTTCATTATTTTCGAGGCTCTTTCGTGGAGCTATCACGCCTCATTAGATGGTGGCGGTGGGGTGCCCCTCACAGTTTGAAAACCTCTGCTGTGCATGAATTCCGAATTGTTAGTTTAGTCTGCTTTTTCCACATCAAACCTATTTAAAGAGTTTAGGCTGTTTCCAGAGAATTCAATTACATAAGATTTAATAGACGATGATTCAAAAATCTTTGAGATTCAACTCCAAAGATTGACTCGTATCGCAATAAAAAAATCACACGTTTTGAAGCCTCACTATATCTGCAAAACAGTGCTTCTCAAAGTCTTAAAACTTGCAACCGATTATCGAATCATAATTTCCAACATGCACCCCTGCACATAAATATATTGTACTGAATTCAAAAGTACTATACTTTGATGCTAAAGCTGAAATACGACTTTAACCACTTATGTGTCACTGGTGTATATAAACGTCTCCTCAGCCAAACGTTCATTTTTCCTAACGTATATATACGTCTTTCCAAAGTATGATCTTTTCTCTGTACGTGCTATCCATAAAAATATTCTGAAGTCTTTGGAATGCAACAATAGGAACTTGAAAGTATTTACGATTTATTTACTTATGTCAAAGGATTTGATTGTTCATTACTTTTCTCATCACCGATACACTACATGCACTCGCCTATGTGTTAGAAAACGGTGGCATTGGGGTGGGAATTACTAACTTTTAATAGGCAGTTTAGTGTCACACACACAAATTACAAACCGTTCTTATTATCAAGATAAGTGTACATTTTTGTACATAACTTTTATACGCCAAGCCCATGGGTTAATGGGTAGTTATTAAACTTGTTCTTAGTGTTATATTAATGATAAATGTATCAGTGCTGCATAATGTATTTTTATAAGTGTTTTATATCAGTATAGAAATGTATTTCATTTTTTATTATGTCAGAATGTGTGTTTCGATCGGTAAAAATTCCTGTATATATTAATAATTTGGTTTAAATTATTCTCTTGTTTCCGACTTTTTAATATCTAAAGTCCCCTTT
>BMAV01014993.1:5031-22730 GCA_019973955.1 Trichonephila inaurata madagascariensis
TTTGTAATTGTATAATATGTGTATATATATATGTTGTTGTATTGTTACGTATTATGAGGCATCTGGTTCAGGGAAACGCGGCGTAGTCAGGGCACTAACAATAATAATAACGGCGCTGCGCGACTCATTGGGAGTTTTTGTTGAAACCAGATGTGGGGATGGAGATGAAAATTTATTGTGATATATAAATAATATAATAATTGTTAAATTGATTTATATTATGGAAATAGAGACTCAAACAGTTTTCATTTCAGGGAGACTGACCCTGAAAATCTTGAAAAGTATAGCTTCAACAAGAAAGGGAGCAGAAGTACCAGCTCCATATGCAGTGTTAGATTGGGTCTGCGCACCCAGAATAATTGTTTTTAAGTGTATAAATATTTTAAGTAATGAAATGTAAAAGTGAGAGTAGGCATAAATTAAACAGTAATTATTAATGTTGGCCTAGTTATTGGAGTAAAATTTATTGTCACGAGTTTAAAATTAAATTGAATATTAAAATTTAATTCTAAGATGAGTAATGAAAATTAAAGTCAAGATAAATTTTGGAAATTATAAAAGTTAAAATTTAAGATTAAAATTGCAATGAAAATTAAAGTCAAGATAGATATTGGAAATTATAAAAGTTAAAATGAAGATTTAAGATTAAAATTTAAATAAAACTCAGAAAGCGAAGAAATTTAGAAATAGAGATTTAGACACGTAATTTATTAAGGGCATTGAGAACCCTTAAGTAAATCACGTTTTTCTTCTTGGAGGGGGTTGTGACGTCTCTCGCGTCTTTCTGTTAACATGACTCCTATGTTCTTTGACGGCCACGATTAATAGCAAAACTTTTCCAACCCAATACCAAGAAGATAAACGATCATAATATGTAAATGAGATATACTATAAAAGGATAGCGTGGCAAGCCTAGATATAGCGCGGCAGGCTCAGAGATAGTATTGTGGAATTATTCTGATCGATAGCGTGACAAAGCTTAGTGTGAAATCTTGCTGATCAAGAGTAAGCGGTCCGATAGTTTTGGAAAGAATAGAAGCCTTAGATAAAGAAGTTGGAATCTTCATATATAAAGTTTATAGATAATATTCTCTAGGTAAAGAAAGGAGATCGACCAAAGGTAATATTTAATATAGATAATTAGATGAATAGTATTATTAACTATAATTGAGATAAAGGATCTAGTTGCGTGATCTGACTTAAATACGTGATTTAATTTGGGCTTGACTCTCACTTTAATTAAAAATTGTCAAATTAGAATTTAAGTAATATAAGTTAATCTTAATAAAAGTTGTATTAAGAATTATTATGTCTCATCATTTTGATAATCCCACACCTCTAGCTTACGCGGAACCGGCACGACATGGTCATCATAGGATGGCTATGTCTCATGTTCTCAGACAAACCAGGTCTTAATCATGTTTTATACCATGAAATTNCAAAATGATGAGACATAATAATTCTTAATACAACTTTTATTAAGAATTATTATGTCTCATCATTTTGATAATCCCACACCTCTAGCTTACGCGGAACCGGCACGACATGGTCATCACAGGATGGCTATGTCTCACTATTATAATAATATTTTGCCTGTATATAGCTCAGACCTCTGTATAGAGGCTCAACTAGAATTTTGAAATATATAACTTAGAAGTTTGTTTATCCATGTTTTACGACAACAGAGGGGAGAAATTTTAAGAAAAAAACGCCAATAATTATTTTAATGGGTTGTAACTGTGAAAGTAATGTGAACTTTTCAAAAATCCTAGTTGAGCGTTTAGATGTACAGATGTCTGAGCTATATATACAGATAAAATATTATTATAATATATGCATTTTTCATTAAAGGAGAATATTTTGAAAATGGGTCATTCTATGTTCCTTTTTTGTTAAAATATTGGACTTAAATAATTTTTTATTGTAATACTATTCTTAAAACAATTTTATATACATTTTCTAATCTAAGTAACACTAATAATCATAAATATTATCCATTTATACTCTTTTGCAAAATCACGGTTCCGAACGTAGTCGGATACCTTAAAAAATGCAAAATTAACGCAATTTTGCCAATATTAACAATAAATATCAATTATAGCAACTTTTATAAATAAAGTGTACTGGAGAAAAGATTTCATAATTGTAAGCACTCCTTATTCTGCATCAACATTATATATTTATTTGAAATTAAGTTTTAGCAAAAATTTCTACATAACTTTTATATTACAATACAAATTATGTACAATTTTATTAAACATTTCTGGCTATCCACCTGCGATAAAAAAAGATATTCAGCTTAAAATTTTTAAAAAAATGAATTTTTAATAGGCTATCTAAAATTAATTTACTTATATCTTTATTGTAACAATAATTTAAATCAAAACTATTTTTCATTTTAAATACACACAAGCATACACATATATATATTTAAAGTAAGGATTCTAGAAAAATAATCATTTTGTATACCTCATTTTATTCAAAGAAAGTAATTGTGGCTAAGTACAGCAAACACAAATATTTCAAATTAATAACATTATGCAACCTATGACTTGCCATTCAAAATAATTATATCAGTATCCTGAATATTACTGTTTCTTGTACTATTAACAATATATATATTAAATATGGAAATTAGTAAATTGTTTCTGCTAATTGGCTCCATTTTTGAAATTACACTTTATCTGTTGAATTAAAAGTTTTCTTTATTAAAAGTATTAAGTAGCTGCTGATAATCATGTTTGATTTATAATTCATCTCTATGTAAGTGTGCATTTGGCGTGGATCAATCAGTTATTGTTTCTTTCCCCGTAGGTCATGAGTCGAACCTGAGGAGGAATCCGAACTATAGACGAGAACGTATGGTCATTTTTGTCTCTTTTTAGAAATATCTTAAGTTATTCATGTATCATAAGGTATAATTTTCCTTAAGGTATCCGACTACGTTCGGAACCGAGATTTTGCAAAGGCGAATTAACGGATAATATTTAAGATATTTAGTGCCACTTAGATTAGAAAATGTATATAAAATTGTTTTAAGAATAGTATTACAGTAAAAAATTATTCAAGTACACTATTTTGACAAAAAATGAACATAGAATGACCCATTTTCAAAATATTTCCTTTTTGTGAAAAATGCTTCTATTATAATAATAATTTGCCTGTATTGCTCAGAACTCTGTACAGAGGCTCAGCTAGAATGTTTGAAATATACAACTTAGAAGTGGGTTTAGAAGTGTTGAAGTTTTACGACAACACAGGGGAGAAATTTTAAGAAAAAAACGCCGATAATTATTTCAATGGGTTGTAACTCTGAAAATAATGTGAATTTTTCAAAAATCATAGTTGAGCCTCTGTACAGAGGTCTGAGCTATATAAGGCAAAATAGTATTATAATAAAGGCATTTTTCACAAAAGGAGAGTATTTTGAAAAAAGATTATTCTAAGTTAATTTTTTGCCAAAATATTGTATTTAAATAATTTTTTTTTTCGTCAAAATATTCTTAAAACAATTTTATATATGTATTCTAATGTAAGTAACACTAAATATCATGACAGTTATCCATTTATGCGCTTCTTTAAAATCACGGCTCCGAACATAGTCGGATACCGTAAGTGCTCTTCGGTTCAAACATTAGGTCAATAAAACTGTTGAAATTAACTAAATTAAAGTCCACTCCATTTATTTTGTACTTTGGTTGCATTAAAATTGCTGCGATAAATCAGTTGTTAAAATAAATACTTAACTTTAGTTCTATGCTTTTTACAACCAATTAACATGTCTTTAATTGTTCTAATATTTACAAATTAAGTTCGATGGCTGTATTTACGCAATACTTTACCTGCTTCAAGGAGCAAATTGAATTAGTATACTCAATTTTAATTCAAATAGAAATCGAAAATCCTCAAGTGCAATTAACATTTGCATTACAATTCAAAAATGCATTGCTAATTAAGCTTTTAAATAATGGAATGAAATTAAAAGTTTAAATTAAGAGTAATTAATTATTGAGTACTCTTAATCTTACGAATTAAATTAGTTCAGAATATTAAGCAAATACTCATTTACACTGGTATTTAATGATCTGAATTAAAACGTATCGAACTGAATTGTTTTATAAAGCTACTGAAAAGGAAGGAAGAAAAAAAATGTATTGCCACCTTAGTTAGCAAATTAATATCGGATAATCATTCATATGTCGTAAAAATATGAGTAAAATATATTATAGAATTAAGGTATCTGAATAAGTTTTGAACCGTGATTTTAAAAAGGCGCATAAATGGAAACTTTTCATGATATTTAGTGTCACTTAGATTAGAATACATGTATAAAAATGTTTTAAGGACATTTTGACAAAAAAAACATTATTTAAAAACAATATTTCGGCAAAAAATTAACTTAGAATGACCTTTTTTCAAAATGATCTCCTTTTGTGAAAAATACATCTATTATAATAATAATTTGCCTGTTTGTAGCTCAGACCTCTGTACAGAGGCTCAAATATGATTTTTGAAACATTCACATTATTTTCAGAGTTACAACCATTTGAAATAATTATCGGCATTTTTTTTCTTTAAATTTCTCCCCTCTGTTGTCGTAAAACATGGATAAACCCACTTCTAAGTTATATAGTTAAAAAATTCTAGTTGAGACTCTGTACAGAGGTCTGAGCTATAAACAGGCAAAATATTATTATATATAATAGAAGCAATTTTCACAAAAGGAGAATATTTTGAAAATGGGTCACTCTATGTTTATTTTATGTCAAAATATTGTACTTAAATAATTTTTTATTGTAATACTATTCTTAAAACACTTTTATATACAATTTTTAATCCAAGTGCCACTAAATATCATAAATGTTATCCATTTATATACTTTTCAAAATCACGGTTCGGAACGTAGTCGGATACCTTAAGTTAATAGAGCAATAGTTAATTCTAAGTATGTCTTATCCTTCTTCATTCAATGAAGTCTTTTTCCACTGAATATCATTGATATTTGAAATGAAAGTTATACAAATATACATGTTTAAATTTAAGGATGAAAAGACTTTTATACGCCTCTTTTACCCCATTAAAGTATACTGTTAAAATTTTAATCGTATTAAAAACTACTAAAGACATGTACATTCTAACCACAGATAAGTGACGAGAATATCACTTAGACTCATGCCTTCCCTGGCTACCATATGCATAATATCACTTGACGACATTGAAGCCATACCTCATTTCAAATGTAGAAACTTTCATAAATTAGCGTGAAGGGCTGTATCAATGAGTTTTCAGAGAAGAAACTCTGGTTTTTTTCCGTCCCGCAAAAATTGGCACTTTGAGGTAGTATAACTCCGAAAATCGTTACTACCAAAAAGTATATAAATATTTAGGGATATAAGAAATAAGGAATGCTTTGTGTAGACACTATAGACACACTAATGTGTTCCTGAATTACAGTCTCTTAGTTATTTTAATGTGAGGTCAACTAATTTTCATTAAAAAAACGCTATTCTCAAGAGGTTTATGATCTAGCAGACTGCATTTTTTAGAATATATAACTGTTATTGTGTGTAATTATAATGTTGAAATTACATATTTTTGTGTACAATATAACCAATTAACAAATATAAAATTCCAATATATAAGGGGCATTCAAATGAAACCCAATTACTATTGGAAAGCAACAGTAACGATTTTATTAACTGAAAAATGTAGTTATACACAGTGCACAACGCAAAAATAGTCGCCAAAACTATTGGCACATTTATCCCATGTCGACACTAACCGGTCGATTCTATCACTGAAGAACTTGGTAGGCTGACTTCGCATCCAAGCTTGGACCCACCATGTTTCATCACCAGTGACAATTTGCGACTGAAAACTGTATTCCTCCTCATGATAACGTTGCAGATGACTCAGACAGTGCCCTTCGAGTATTGCACTGTTAGTTTGTCAATTGGAGGAAAGCTCTCTGCACACAAATATTTCGAAAGTTCAGGAGTTGATGCATTATAGTGCGAGTGGCGCCCTCGCTAATACTCAATAACCGGTCGATCTCGTCCATGGTGATTCTGCGGTTGTACAAGACTAAAGTTTTCACTTCTGCAATCATTTCCGGTGTGAAGACACGATGAGTTTGTCCAGGTCGAACATCATCTTCCAGTAACTCCCACTTCTCAAGGAATCTTTTGCGCCATTCCACAACTCTTGAACGACACAGGCTGTACTTACCGTACACAGCTTTCGTCCATCGATGCATTTCCGTGCGTCCAACTCCCTCTGCCGCTAAAAATCGAATCACTCCTCTTTGTTCTTTCTTTCTCGCCTGCATGTTCCGTAGTAGACGATAACTTGTGTGACCACCTTCTAAAGGTATCGGTTATAAATTTACGTGGAACCTTAGAGAAAGCTCTATTATCCACTCATCATAATAAATGCAAAAGAGAAAAATTTGTTGAAGTTACGTATAAAAATAAAAAGCAGTCCACATTAAATGCAGCGCAACAGTGCTGATAGAGGGGTAGGTGGGAAACCACTCTCGCAGTTGATTTAGTTTCTGTTTCGCTTTCATAGGAAAATGACGTCACATCTCCATGACAGCAAAGCCCATCTTTCAACCGACTGCCGCATCTCAACGGAACGAGGAGAGAGGGGATATATTTCTTTAATAAAGTATTAAGAGAATAATATTTTTGTAAGTCCGTTACACGATACCTCTAAGATAACTGCGTGCTGTTATTGAAAGGAAGTCTTAAATAACCACTTGGAAGAAAGTAATAAAAGGTAGATGAGTTTGAAATAAGATCATGAGGGGTGAAGTTGCCACACGAAATGCGATCAAAAACTTACATGGCGCGTTGGGGAGGGAATAATTAGAGTGAAGTCTTGCAAGAGAAAACAAGTAGTGTAACAATAAAGCTAATAATTTTTTAAATCGTATCAAGACATTCTCATGCTTTTCAGAGCTGGGAAGTGTTGATACGAGTGATTAAGAACTGATCTAGGTCTCTTAGAAGAGCTAGGAATAGAATTGTGGTAAGCCGGGATTTCCCTGATAGATTCATTTCAAATCTGTGGTAACCGGTTGAAGAAATGTTCTGATTGTTTTTTGATGAAATCAAGAAGCGTCCGAACATTAAGATCTTATGCAAGACTTCGTTCCTGACAAACCAAGGTGCGTTTGCTGCTCTACGCAGTTGAGTGTTTTGAAAAGTGTGCAACATTTTCAGGTGAGTAACTGCCACCCCTGCCCTGATGGGAGAAGCGTACAGCATGATGGGGCGAAGAATGGCCTTATATTATAGAACCTTGTGCCTTAATGCGAGCTTGCTCTTGGGAGAAATCAAGCGATTTAGAGTGCTTCTCATTCCAGCCGCCTTTTGGAATGTGATGTGTTTAGCAAAGCTTAATTTAGCGTCAAGTATTAAACCTAGGTACTTATATTCAGTATCCCAGGGGACAGGCTGATTAAAAATGTTGACATGGGGGAGGTTTCCGATGCACCGCTGTCTCGTAAAGAGGAGACATGCGCTTTTAGATGCATTAACCTTTATTTTCCAGTCGTTAAGCCAGGTTTCGAGTCGAATGACATAATTTTGTAGCCGCTCAATAGTATTGCGGTTATAAATGTTTTTGGGTAAAAATGGCAGTGTCGTCCGCGTACATCGCTAAGTGGTCTTCGGCAGCCTTGGGAATGTCGTTGATGAATAGATTAAAGAGCTTGGGAACCACCTTCTATTCGACGTGAAACGGCACTGTCGCTATGGAACGTCAAACGTTGCGCATGCGTCAGTACCTCTACCGATAGATGGTGCCACCATACACGCAGTTACGTGGTGTCACCTTATCTGTAATGCAATGTTAGGCGCAAAGACCTGGTTTCACTTGAATGAACCTTATATAAATGGAAAATATAGAGAGTTTAAAATTAAAAATACAGTCGGAGACACCTCTATATAACAAAGTCGCTAAATCCCGAAAAAAAGGTCGTTATGTAGAAAATTCGTTATATGGAGGTTCACCTTTCAATATACTTCATAAACCACATAAAACAAATTTTAAGTTAGTAAACTCTATATATTAAAAAAAGTAATTATTCATACTTTCTTGTAAATTAATATATATTTATTTTGTATATCTTAACTATCAAAAAAAGAAAAGAAAGAAAAATTGCAAGGAATGTTTTTTGAAGCATTTATCCACTTCCTGAAAAATTAAATGTATTTCTTTGATGCTCAAGCACTTACGTTTTAACAATTTCGAGCTACAAGGAACAAAGTTACCAGTACGACTGATCATCACGACAAATAAACAGAGACTTGTTTAAGAACACGAGGACACAAGACAACTCCACTGAGGGTGAAAAGAAAAATCAATGATGTTTACAGTGAAGTGAACAATAAGGGTCAAAGGTCCAACTTCTTGGATTAAACACCCAGAATTCTATAGTTATCGGCAAGTTAGGCATCTAATAAAAACCAGTTCAAAATTTATGAGCACGATAAAATGTGTTAAAAGAGAGAATAACTTGAAATATCCAGAAATACTTTAAAAATAGGGAGGGAAAAAATTGATTCAGAAGAGAAAAAGTTCGTTATTAATATAAAATGTACTTCGATATAGAGAGGTTATTTTACGAAGAAAATCGTAAAATGTTCTTGGTTCCAGGAAAAAGTTTGGCACATAAAAAATATCGCAATATGGTGGTTCGTTATATAGAGGTTCGACTGTATATATCAATAGTTGTACTATCTATTTTAATTTTACTTTATTTTTATATAATTTTTGTAAAATGTAGTATAAAACAAGTAATATAAAAAAATTTAAGTCATTTCCTACTTAGATCAAAGAAAAATTTTATTTTAGTTACTTTTTATAAATAGTTACAATTAATATAAATATGTATATACATAGGACAGAATCACATCATTAAGTGGTAATTCATTTTTATTTTTTTTTTTCATTAAAGTATCGTATTGTCATCCAAAACAATCTTGTGTATAAAATTTCAGTTCAACTGAATGTTTTAAAACTTGAGAAAAAAACCTTTTCAAGTTTTGACACAAGCCGCCAAAATGGTCGCTAAGTCGCCAACGTGGCTGTATTTGTAATTCTTTAAATAATTAGTTTTAACAAATTAATTTTTGTTAATTATAGATAAAATATTGTATTGTCATCCAAAATAATCATGTATATAAAATTTCAGCTCAATTGAGTACTTTAAAATGTATTATGATTTTAAATGTATTTTTTTTGTTGTAAATGTTTTTTAATTGTATGTGTTAATTAATAGTAGGAATTGAATAAAAGGTTATCTTGATATCACATTTGTTGCAAGCTTGAATTATTCACGCAGATTGAAGAAATTCCAAACAGTGTGCTTATTTCCATTGCGCATATTTTATTTCTTTTTTATGATAATGATGTTTAAAAATTATTATGTCTTGGTGTGAGTGGGAACAGTTTTTTATTGCGTACACTAGAATAATAAAGGAAAAGAAGGAGAAAATGGCGCTGTTGTTTTAAATGTTTACTTATTTAATAACATTTATTGAACATTCACAAAAATATTTACATATTTTCTTAAATAATTACTTTATAAAAAATCGTCAATATGCTACATACACACATAATACATTGATATATTTTTTATTTAAAAATTCCATGAGAAGTTTATTTTTAAGTTAGAGAAATGAAAATAACTTTACAATGATGCAACGTAGTAACTTCTTCAAAAAATCTTGTTTACCACACAAAAAATTAGCTTTTTTTAAAAAAAAACCTGTAAGAGCTCGTAAAAAGACAACAAAAGGATTATCTCCAAAAGGAAAAGAAAACTTATGGTGAAGAGGTTTTCTGTCAGTTTTACAGTTTTCCTTTGGGTGTGTGTAAAAATGAGTAATTAATATATTCGTTGTAGTATTTTTTTTTAATAAATTGATGATTAGTGGGCAATACCTTTTTTACTATGCATATATGCGTATAATTAAACACATTTATGTGTAATTATGGTGTTTAAAAGCAATTACATTGAATGCTTGTAATGTTCTTGATTTTGAAAATATCATCATTGCTTAATTAATTTCCACATTAACTTTTCCTAAGTACAGTTGGACCCCAAAATAAAGAATTTATCGAGACCTAGCATTTTATTCGTTGGTTCGGGCTTATTCGTTATATTCGGGTTTAAAAAAAATACAAATTTTTTGCGCACATCATTTGGAAATTTGATGAGCAACAATACACAAAAATACCCATAGTTAGAAATTGCATCCTTTTTATTCAACAGCTAAAAATACTACTAGGGAATTACTATGCACGTTTATTAGAAATTTTTAAACTCTAATAGGTATTTGACAGTCTTTTTTATTTCTGACTCGAAAGAGTTCATTTTCGATTTAATGCAGAGAAGAAAATATTGTGTCATTCACATCCTGTTGCATAAGGTATGTTTTCACAGTTTTAAAATAATGCAAATCATCTGAAAATATAAGTTTTGATAAGAGTTTCGATTTCTTCATCAGAATCGCTATTTGTTGGCTCTAAAAAATCAACCATTTCCTCAACTTCTCTCTCTCGCGCGCGCGCAGATAGACAGCAGGTCATCAAATGTAATATAATGATTAAAAGCTTAAAGTATTTCCAGCGTTGTGCAGTAAGATGAGTCAAGAAAGGGATTTTCTGTTCTTTCGAAAACTTGCACAATAACTTACACTCATGACTCACCTACACCAGTTAAGTCTAACAAAATTCTGCACCTGTTCTCATCGAAATTTTCTGCAAACTAGAAAATTCATTTTCTGTACTGGACAAAAAGTTTATCATTTATAATACCAACTAATAATAAAAGAACGCTTCCAGCGGTTGATTTAATTCGTTAATTTGGGGATTACTAGTCGTTAAATAGAAGTTATTGATTTCATTTTAATCAGGAAATAATTAAATTCATTAAATAGCGACATTCGTTAAATAAGTGTTCGTTAAACCAGGGTCCAGCTCTATATGAAGTTATGGTTATGAAGGCATATATTTTTACTCAATGTTATAAGTTTTTGAAGGTAATCTTTATAAATAAATAATTGATTTTTTCAAATTTTTATCTCATATATTTCAATAATTTCTTTTTCTTTAAGTATAATTACTGAATACCGCTTGCACTTGGATACTTCTGTTTAAATGTAGAATAACCCACGATATTTTATAGTAAAATATTATAAAAGCTTACAGCAAGAAAGAGAAATTTTGAACTAAAGTACATAGAAGTAAATAAGCAATTCTTAAATTTGCACAGAATCAAATAATTTCGTCTCAATTACTTTTGTTTTTATTCCTCATAATTGAAAAACAGTTTCTTACAGCAAAATGGAAGTAATACGTTTTAAAAATTTTCCGCAAAATCTGAAAGTATCTGATGCACATGCAATAAGGCAGTAAAAAATAACGTTTAAAATTAGAAGTACGATTTACCACAAGCTCTTTCTTTTTAATTTAATTTATCTCTTCCTTCTCATCCTAAATAGAAATATGTGACCATTACAATTAAAGCACATACATTTAAAAAAATCAGAAAAGCCCTGATTAACCACTTTTAATTAAAATATTAATTTTAAGAAAGGATGCACCTAAAATTATAGATTTCTAAAATGTAGAATGGAAAAAAAAAGTTCCTTCACTATAGAAGAAACATATTTTTATTAGTCGTTTCTTAGCCTTAAATTTTTTAAGTCATATTCATGGCTAATCCAAATATAGTCTTGCATAACACTAACTTTTCTTTCAAAACGCACAACATAATAACAACATAATTACATAACATGTTTATTATGTTAATACGAAACAACATAATAACTGAAAAATCATTAGTTAAACATAATAATTTTTCATTGTTTTCTGCAACATCTGTAGGGGGCTTTAAGAAATTTATTAGCTTTCTGATTCACTCACAGTTGGAATATTTAAACTAGTACTAATTTTTTCGTTCTCGGAACTGAAACTTTATTACGGTACCTACTGGCTCTTTGTACCGACGTTTACAGGAATATCTTTTGTTATTTCTCATAAATAATTTGAAATAGTACAAGCTAACAATTATCTGATATTCTATGAAATAAAGCTGATAATTTTTGTTTTGTAACTAAACAAACAGATGGTTTATCAAAACAAGTTCAATGTAATATATATATATATATATATATATATATATATATATATATATATATATATATATATATATATTGCCAGATTTAAAATCAAATACTCTCAAAATGCGTAACTAATCTTTCTATTAAATCCAAAGTTTTTTAAAAGTATACTTCTTAAAAAAATATGGTATTTAAATCCTTTATGACGAGTTTCAGTACATTTAAACGTTGACGTCCGGTTACTTAAATATCCAATTCCGCTTTCTCGCACTTTACTAATTCTTTAATATATTGGTTTCTAAGTGACCTAGAAACTAAATAAGAGCAGTTTTATAAAGCTAAAGATATGCTTCGTTCTATCAAATAAAAAACTGAAAATGTGTGAATTTTTGTAAAAATTGACCTTTTAAAGTATTTCTATAACTTTATTAGCAAAGGTAAATATGCTGGTCATGTTGCTAGAATGTCTGTATAGCTTAAGTGCTAGATATCTAGCACACTCACTAAATTTTTTTAATTTGTCTTATTTGTAAAATGTAGTAATTGCGTGTTAAAAATTCTGATATTCTATAATTATCTAAATAATTAATGCATATTATTAACGTGTTAAGCTCTACAAAATTGTGATGAGATATTTTTTTTTGCTTTGCTTGAAAATTAAATTAAATAGAAAAATTTAAGAAAAAAACTCCACTCAAACTAAAAAAATCTAATTAATTCAAAAACGCAAAAATTAGAAAAAAAAAATACATTAATCGTTTGTTTCGTTTGATAAAGCGTCTTGTAATTAAAGTACAAATTAAAAATTCTAAGTCTTAACGTACGTTTCAAGAGGAATTATATATAAAAAATAAAGGCTTCTTCGTACACTCTGAAGTAACACTTTTTTGATTCTATAAAAAGTAATAAATGCTTTTTTAATCGATAAATTTTTAAAAGCAGAAAAATGAAGTGAAAAAAAACTTTCGAAAAAACAAACAGAGTTAAAGTCTTAAATTCATCTGAAAAAGAATTAGGAAAGTATTTGTGCAGCAGGAAAAAGTAATTATCAATTATGTACGGCGTAAATAGTAAAAAGAAAAAAAATCTTAATCTTGCCTTAAACCTGATTATAGTGTTAGAAAAACATTTAAAGGAAGTTTTCATTTTCCTTTTGAATGAAAAATGTTAGTTTTTATGTTTCGGTAGGTTAGATGTATTCCAGACGTTAATGCGTAAAAAATAAGTTTTAAATTTTTTTTTAGAACTCAATAAAAATTTCAGAAGCATAGAATAATTTTTTTTTACAAAAAACTTAATTACTCTTTTCAATCATTACTTGTTGCTAAATGAAGCAATTTGCATTGTTTTGGTTGAATACTTTCTTGCTTCGATAGCAGGAGAATCACAAAAAGTTTTTTAAGAAATATGCATATATATATATGTATTAATAAAAAAAAACTTGATGCAGCTTCCTTTTATCCTCAATTGCTCGGGTCACAAATTACTTATTTATGCATTTCTTTGTAAAAAAAAGTGTTGTTCAGAAAATAAACTTATTAATTCGGGGGGAAAATTTGTGATGATGGAATTTTAAAGATTGAATGTGAAGCAAAGGACTATTATTTAGATAGTGACCTAGTTAATTATTTTTTGTTTGCTATTTTCTGTTTATTTGATACCAATGCTTGATTTTAAAAATATGAACGGAAAGCTTACATCTTTCTTTATTCTTATAAAAATTTTAAAAAAAAATTTTTAAATAATAATTAATTCTTAATTTAATTTTAATGACGTTAGCATGAATAAAAACTTGCAAAAAAATTACTAAATTAAATGCCAAATTTAAATTATTAATTTAATTTTATAATATAAATTAATGTTTCTAATACATATTACGAGTTTAGCCTTAACTTGCATTTAAATATGCAGATACTACACTTAAGCAAAATTAAACTATAGTGTGTGTTGTGTGTAAAATATCCTACCTTTAATTCATAGAACACATAAACACTAGGCATATTAACCCTTTAAGTGCCGCGGGCGTGTATACACGTCCTGCTTAATATGTGCCTTTAGTACCTTGGACGTGTATACTCGTCCTTCCAAAGGAGGATTTTTTTATATTATGCTGCTCTGTGTAAAACTATTCCTACGGCTTTGGAATATTATAACGTGACAATGACATTGCTTCTAAAGAATTTACTTATTTCGGAGAAGTGGAAACGGAATCTGAAAGGGTATGTTGGAGTGATGAAATCATTGCTAAAGAGCTTTTATTGCTTGAGTGTGCTCTTTTCTATTTTTCATTTGCTGTCATTTACGCTTACCGTGTGAATTAAGAGATTTTTAATTATTTGTAGAAATGCACTGAATTTAATACTGGTTTATGTGTTTATTTATGTTTCAAGATATATCACAGAACAGATAAATTATAATTTATTTTTTATTATGTTGTAATTTCACAGATTAAATTCCTTATTTTCATTTTATTATTTTATCCTTTTCTTCCTTTTTTTAAGGTGAAAGTAAACAGTTTTTAGGATAAAAAACACACCTTCCCTTTTTCCCCAATAAACCGTGAAATAACGCGAGCCAGTGGAGAAAAATGGTGGCACAGGAGGATCTGGTTTCATAACTTTTTCTTGGCAATTAAGGGGTTAAAATTTTATTTCTTGAAAAATTATCTGCAAATGAATTACATATATCAAAAGACTACTAAAATTACCTATTAATTTGGTTTCGAATGTGCTCTTATTAGAAGATTAATGACTTAAGTGCATTTGAAGCGTGTTTAGTACATTTGAAGTGAAAACATACCAATTCTGTTGTAAAACAAAAATGTCACTCTATCATTGAAACAGTTCTAGTCGCTAAGCCTTCAATCACATTCAAAGTAAGATTTTAAGTTGTCTGCGTGAACTCTATGTTTTTCTAGTACAGTAGAATTATGTAAACTGGGCACTTGATAACTCGAGAATTTAGATAACTCTGCCATACATTTACTGTTCGAAAAAAACATCCTGTGCCTGACGTCGTACAGACCGTACCGTTGAGGACAACACACAAGCTACTATCGCATAGTGAGTGACTGAAGTTTGTCAAAACCACCCTTTAGTATTTTGAACAAGGTGCGTCCGTAATGGATTTACTGTACATTCGTCATCTTCGTGATGAAACAGTAAAACGCAGAGTGCAGTATAGAAGACAACAGGACACATTACGCATTTCTTTAAAAGAAAAAAGAGCCAGTTTATGCAAAGTTGGCAGATTAACTTTCGATGTAGATGGCTTTATGCCTATATAAAGAACTTTTCTGAGGTGTGTCTAATCAGGTAAAGTACTGTATACTTTGCGTTCATTAGAACCCGGGAGGGTTCTGATGAACGGGGGGTGACTCTGTCCGTGCAGGGACATAAAGTCTGTCGAAATTTTTAATTCTTGGAAAACTGTTTATTTGTTATCTCTGATCTTGTCAGTGTCTACCTATATGACAGTATTTGTGGGAACTTAAATGTATTTGTGTCACATATATATTTACAATCTTAAGGTACTTGTTTTGACTGAGTTCTCCGCGCAACCACTTTTGTTCGAAATTATTTTATCTTAACAAGTTATATTTTTCTCCTGTTAACGACTTACTGGTTTTGAACGTTGTACTGTACGACCCATTATGGTTTATAGATGTAAATGAATAGAATATCTAAAAAATTCTTTTCATTCATTAAATGCCAATAAAAACACAATAACATGAGAAAATATGAGAGTTTTGCCTGCAAATATCAGCTATGTTATGTTAGTGAAAGGTGTCGGTATTTTGTATCCTTTATTAAAGTCACGCACATTAGAAACATTATATTTTGACTGGATTCTCCCTCCCCTAAATTATTACAAAAAGTAATTGAAAAATACTTAAAAGTATGTAAGTCTGAAGTTATTCATTGGCATTACGATTTTTATCTTGTACAATAAAAATATTTATAAAAAAAGTATTCAGATGGCTCTATCTAACCACTAACGCGACCACTAACGTTTGTATCGAGTGCGGGCCTTTTTTTGGTTGATTTTCATTTTCATGTAGTAAATGCTCTTTGTCTGAAAAAAGTACGTACTTTGTTTAAGGGTATTTGGGCAGTTTTTTTTTTCCTGATATATTCTGAAGCAAACCATGCATTATAATATTTTCTGAGGATACAGTCGTAATTATTATTTATCAATGACGATATCGATAATCTGGCATTTTCACAAACTTGACCCCCTTTCGGTACACAATAGGTCTATTTTTTGGGACCTCACTGTAATTGTAAACGCATAAATCTTTGGCAATTTTGACGGAATTATTGTTTTACTTGCTGTATTTATTTTTTTTTCCATGACATTACTTCATTTATTTCGGTATTTTTCAGTTAAGACAAGTCTTGGTGAATAACTTTGGATCCAAGCAATCCATATTAATTTAAGTTTAATTATTAAAATTTTCTTGATAGTTATTCTTATTTATTCTGACTAAGGAACATTAAGATATCCGACTACGTTCGGAATTGTAATTTTGCAAAAGCGTACAAACGAATATTTTTTTTAATATTTAGTGTTTTTAGATCAGAATTTATGTATAAAATTATGTATAATATTGTTTATTACAATAAGAAATTATTAAATGCAATATTTTAGCAAAAAATGAACTTAGAATTATTTATTTTCAAAAGGTTCTCCGTTTATGAAAAATGCCTCTATAATAATAATATTTTGCTTATACATAGCTAAGGCTTCTCCAGAGAGCCTGGAGTAGAATTTTACAAAAATTCAGATTATTTCCAGAGTTACTACCAATTTAAATAATTTTTGGTGGTTTTTTTTTTTTTTTTTTGTTAAAATTCCTCCACTCTGATGAATTAAAATATGAATAAATCCACTTATAAGTTAAATATTTCAAACATTCTAGTCTAGACTCTGTACAGAGGTCTGAGCTATACACAGGCAAAACATTATTATTATAGAAGAGTTTTCCATAAAAGAAGAATATTTTGAAAATAAATCATTCTAAGTTAATATTTTGCCAAAATATTGCATTTAATTAACTTTTTATTGTAATAATATCCTTAAAACAGTTTCATACTTGTATTCTAATCTAAGTGACACAAAATATTTTTAAAAATATTCGTTTTTACGCTTTTGCAAAATAACGGTTCCGAACGTAGACGGATAACTTAAATGAATGCAAATTTACTAAAACACAATGTGTACTTTTAAATCCTCTTAGTCCATTTATTTCAAGTTTTTAAATTTTATGCGTTATTGCATTGTCTTTATAGTCGGAGCAATAATTTACACATGCTTGGATTACAACTGCAATTGTTCTTCCAACGTCTTGGAATAATAATAATAATAAATAAAAAAACAGCTGCTCTTTCATTAAATACAAGCCATCATTTTTGTTAAAGGAACTGGAAAATTAATATTTAATTGTGTGAATATAATTTGCTGATAATTATTAAATTAACTGTTCATAACGTAATTGCTCTTTTTGTTAAATTAATTATACTTCATATTTAGTTAAAAATTATTTATACTTCATATTTAGTT
>BMAV01014993.1:22740-42869 GCA_019973955.1 Trichonephila inaurata madagascariensis
TAGTTAAAAATTATTTATACTTCATATTTAGTTAAAAATTATTTATATTTCTTCGAATTTGAATTGAAAAATTATTTCACTGATTGAAAGGGGTAAAATAAGTTATAAATTTATAATAATTGCATTATAATAGCTCATTTACTTGTACTTAAAATAAATACAAAGACGTTTCTGCTCAATGAACATTTTATCGGCATTTAAATACGGTTTGCGTAAAAACACACACAATTAGGTGTTCGGGTGAATGTAAGTTTGTCGACTCATTAAGAGAAAATTGATTGTTTATTTAATTTTAGAATAATTGCCTGTATTAAAAAAAACGAACAGAAGTATTTTACAGGGATTAAGATCTCTGCAGATAAAAAAAATAAGTAGCAGTTTCAACTTATCAATTTGTCAGAAAACGGTAAATTCCTAATTGTTATCTGCCTCTAATCGATTTAAGATTATATTTATTTAATTTAATTGAAAGGTACAACCTAAACATTACGACTTCTAATTACAGTGGGTAGATATCCATTAAAACCAGTGCAAGACTCTAACAATTATTATTTTTTAAAAAAATCAAGGTATTTAAGTAAAATATATTATGTGTTTTTTTCCAGTGATTGAATACTGATCATAAGAGTTTCTCCCTTTTTGCTTTAAAGAATCTTTGTGATTGCAGTAAAATTTATATTTTCTTTATCTGAATTCTTGTTTAGTGATCTTGTTTTTGCGCTATTTAAGACAACGTGAGAGTTTTGGTAACGGGACCCATTACTTGGTAACGAGTAGCGAGAACAACACCTGAGCTGGCAATCCCATATCCCAGTGCTTCTCAAACTTTCTTCAATATTTGCGACCCAATATTCAATCATTATTTTTATCGGCCCCCCCCCCCTCCCTACATGCAATAACAATGTATTGGATTCAATAATAATATACTTTGGCATTAAAGCTACGATACGGCTTTAACCTCTGAAGTGCCACAGGCGTATATAAACGTCTTGAGCTCAGTCAGAGCCATAATTGCCACGGACGTATATTTACGTCTTTCCGAAGTACAATCTTTTCTGTGCACCGCTATCTGTAAAACTATTCAGGAAGGTTTTGGAGTGCAATAAAAGGACCTTGACAGTGTTTGTGAAGAATTTACTTTTTTCAATACCTTTTCTTCCCTCCCCTCCCTTCCCCTGAAAACAACACATGCGCTCGTCTACATGTCAGAAAACGGTGAGAATGGGAAGCGAATCGCGTTATTTTTTACTGGCATTTAAGGGATTAAGCATTAACCGTACAAATTATCAAGATAAGTGTTAATTTTTGAATATAATTTTGTATATGACAAGACCTTGGGTGACTGGTGATTAGTAAACTTGTTCTTAACTTTTTTTTTCTTAACTAGGTTCTTTTAAACTAATTATAAATTACATTGTGCAGTAGTGATATATTTATAAGTATATTATATCAGTGTAAATGTGTATTTTATTTTTTGTTATGTCAGAATATATTTTATTTTTTATTTTGATTAAATTAATAATCTTTTAAATAATCTTTTCTTTTCAACATTCCAATATGCTCGCGCACCCCTCGTAGTGTTATCACGCCCCCCTTGGCGGCGTTCAGTTTGAGAAACGCTGCCATATCCCAATTTACACATATCACCAACGTAATGGCTTTGAGTCACTAAAGAATTATCAGCTACTCTAAACATTAATGGTCACGCGGAGTGAAGGAGTCACCACCATTTTGTTTTAATAGTTTTTATTATGCATGGTAAAAATCATAATTTCAGTGAATAGTTTAATTAAGATAAAGTATACTTACCTTCTTTTAAGTATTTTTGAATTTTTTTATGATAATTTGTGAAAAAATCCAATCAAACTGAACTGAGATGTTTCAAATGTGAGTGACTTTTTGTAAAGTACACAAAGCAGACACAATTTTCACTAACATTTCAGGAATGATATTTGTGGGAAAATCAGCCAATTTTGTTCAAGTTATTGTAGTTTTATTGTCCTTTGAGGATCGACTGGTTTATTGCTGGTTTTTTGTTGTTTTTTTTTGTCTGGGCGCAGTGTGTTTTGTGCTATACTTGGGGTTTCATATCTTTCTTGATGGAGTTTTTTAGGTAGTATTTGGAAAATTTTCTTTCGAATCAAATGTTTCATATTCATCGCTGTTCTCAAAATTACTTTCACTATCATGATTACTATCCATTATCTCAATTTTCAATCGTTAATAAAATACATTTTAAAGCGCTCAATTGAGCTGAAATTTTATATACATGATTATTTCGGGTAACAGTACGGTAATTTATTTATAATTGATTAAAATTAATTAACTGAAACTAATTACTTAAAAAATAACATATACATAACCACGTTGGTTTCATACGTTTTAAAGCATTCAGTTAAACTGAAATTTTATATACACGATTGTTTTGGATGACACTACAATGCTTTAATGATAATGAATAAAAATTAATCACCCCTTAATGCTGCGAATCTGTCATATGTATATACATATTTATATTAATTGTAACTATTTAATAAAAAGTAGTTAAAATAAAAATTTTCTTTGTTGATATAAGTAGGAATTGACTAATTTTTTTTATATTACTTGTTTTATATATTCTGTTCATTTACATTCATAAACCATGATGAGTAGTTTAACACAGCAATCAAAGCCATTAAGTTGCTGATAGAAGGAAAATGTAGCCCGCTCATGGAAAAGATTTTCTAACCAATGAGGGCACTCGATAAATGTAATCACTCCAAGTATTTTAAGATTTAATAAAATACGATTGCTACTCCCAAAAATGAGAGAAATGTGTGACTAAGACATTTTAGTTCCCGTAAAGATTGTCATGTAGGAGGCTACTAACAAGGTCATAGATAACAAACAAACGGTTTTCCCAAAATTAAATATTTCGTGAGTGTGGGGGTGACTGTGTGCGCAGCGTTACCTCTCCCGGGTTAAAAATTGAAAAGAGTGAAAATAGTTTCAAAAATTTCGGTCCGGTGTTTTTCCCCTTCAAAATAAGTCACATGATTGATTGAATATTAACGTCGCACTGTTCAACTACACGAGGGCTTTCGGCGACGGACCACGAAATTTTGAACCATGGTCATGTGACGTGGACGACACCTGAGCTGGCACCCCTCTCATAGCTACCACACCACACCAACGGGAGGAAGTTTCAGCTCTCGACAGATTTAACGTGCATCGCTTCCCTACACGGCGGGTCTTTAATGGTACTGGGCTCGAACTCGTGACAAGGCAAGCCACAAACCGATACGATACCTATACTACTCGGCTACCACGGCCTCAAAATAAGTCACATGGAAGACAAAAACTTCTGGGTAAACAATGCTTTGAAAGCATTGGTAGAAGCGAACCCAGCTGTTTCTATTATACTGCTAGTATATTGAAGAAATGCGTGAAAAATTGAAAATTACACTCGTTAATCGGAAGACTCAATAGTTTTCCACGATAACAATCGACCGCATACGTCGTACAAAACAACTGCGGTTAAATAAATTAAAATATGAAATCCCGCAGCTACCATCTTATTCAACGGGTCCTTCACAAAACGACATCTTTTTTGAAAAATAGAACTTTTTTTTTATTAGGGGGGGGGCGGGTTAAATAGTGTAAAAATGAAAAAAGTCTGAAATATTCCATATCAGAGTTTATTGACTCTAGAGTTCAGATCTTCTTTAACAGAGGCATCTAAGAACTGAAATATAGGGGGAAGGGGGGAGATGTATTGAAGAAACTGAAGCCGTTTATTTAAAAAAAAAACTTTTTGAAAAATATATGCATGCAGTTATACATAATCACTTAAAAATCCCAACATTTCATACGCACCAACGTAAAAGCAATACACACAATCAATTGATTTTCTTTCAATTCTAAAATAACTAAAAAACTTGAAAAAGTGAAACTGAAATAAAAATATGAGCTATGAAGTGAAGTGTTAAAAAAAGCTTAATTTTAGAACATTAATATACTTAAATATTTGTTTCAAAATAAATATTATGTTTCACAATCAATGAGTAGCAAAGATACATTTATTTGTATGCATTTGAATTTTATATTCATTTATCACGTGGTATTCTACATCAGAAATAAACTTTTTGTCTCATAGACCCATTACCATGTTTTTTATTTTGATGTAGACCCCTGCTTACCTAATACTGAATTTTTCCAAACTCATCAACTTAAATGCCTTTTTAACAACTGATATAGAGCTACTATTTTAAAAGATTTTAATTTCTAACTGTTGTGAAGTTTAGAGTGTTTAAAACTTATGAAACATATATTGAGACTATGATTTTTAACAACAGATCATTGCTTACACAATCGTGAATAGTTACTTAAGCTTAGTTTAAATCTCCTTAATCGTCTTGTAATTAACCAGTACTATTCGAATAAATTTCGAATAACTCCAACTAGAAAGTTCAGTGTGGAAAATTATCCATGAGATTACACACTTGTGAATTACTAATCTAGGAGATATTCTTCAATTTATTTTAAACTTTTCTAAAAAGAAATTATACACGTAATTGACACCCCAATATTACGAGTTTGGTAAGCTGTCTCTCCCGACTTTTAATCTTATTTATAAACAAAGAGAGACAATATAAATGAGAGTTTCTATTTCACGTATATAATATATTTAAAAAGGTAAACTATAATAGACTAGTGAAACTAAGCGTTTAACACTCGTAATTTGATATAAATTTCATTAACTTCAAGGTAATTTTAAGTTAAATACAAGGGATTATAGGGTTTTATAAGGTACTACCGTGATGGGATATTTCCATTATTTAAATCAGAGGTTCCTAAACTTTTTGTCTCATAGAACCTTTGCCATGTTTTTCGGGTTCGGGTGTACCCTTGCTTATCTAATATTGAATGTTTGAACATGTATTAACTTAAACGTCTTTTTGACAGCTGATATAGAACTACTTACTTTAAAGGAATTAAATTTCTAACTGTAGTATTAAGTATAATGTTAAAAAAACTTAAGCACATATTAATTAAATTAAACTTTAATTAATACATAAAATGACTGATCAATATACAAACGATTATAATGGAAGGGATGGATCTGGTGATTCAATTACAAATTTTTAACATTTGGCATAAATCTTGTCATTATTTAACCCTAAATCTCCTCATCTAGTAGTATCCAATCCTTTTTTTTTCTATCTTTTTTTATTTTGAAGATTGTCAACCACATTGAAACTCCTTCTCACTAGAAAAAGCAATTAAAACATTTCTCGCAATACTCTATAATTCGGGATGAATAACAGGTGTGTCTTTTTAAAGCCATAATTAATGGCTGTTTCTAAATTTTAAGATCTTTATTAATGCTTATTCGGATCAGTACCTCTTGTATTATGACATTTGTTTTTTCAATGTCACCATATCAATTCATTGCCTAGTGGAAATTACCATAGTCAAAGTATTCTCAAACGTAGGTTGAAAATCGGAACAACGGACATTTAAATGTTGATTACGCCATTTTCCTGCAAGAATGTCTGTGGCCAATTGATAAACTTGGAAACTTGTGACGTCCAATATTATACTCATTTCGCTTTATTCTGGTAAAAGACTCTGAAATGATGGTCCTTATTTCATTAAAATTTATGCTGCCACCTTGTAACTGCAAATTTACTTCATGAAATTAAGTAAATATATAAATTTGTTATATATAAATAGGTAAAAAATCTGGTTTCCATTTAATTAAATTTTCTTTTAAAATTAAAGTCACGATCTGGTTTGATAATATGCTCTATGGTAGACCCCCATTTATACATCATGGACCCCCAATTTTTTTTCTCTGAAGTGGATCCTTTGTAGGTCGTCATAGACCCCTGGAGGTCGATAAAGAGTACTTTGGGATTCAATGGTCTTAGTTTAATAAATGTTTAATTTTTAAAATCACAACATTATTTCCAGTTATAGTTTAAATATTTTTTTACAAAATGTTCCAAAATAAAAAATAATTACAATACATTTTATCAAAAATATTATCATTTTTTTAGAATTGAGAGAATTTTCTGATAGATTGTTTGTTAATAAATAACAATTTAAATATTTCTCATTAAAAGTCGTTCCGCAAAGATTGGTACCCTGTTCCGAAATTATTCTCATTACGCCAGCGATTCTCAAACTGTGAGGCGCCCCACCCGAGGGTGGCGTGACAACGCTATGTGGGGGTACGAGCATATAGAAAAGTCGAAAAGAAAATATTATTTAAGAAAATATTAATTAACTGTTACTTAAAGTTACTCAAAAGTAACATATGCGAAATTTAATCTGTATGTTGATAATTTTTACGGTTTATAATTAAGGTAATTTTGTAGCTTTATTGTCAAAGTACATTATTATTGCAATGAATACATAGGGGGGGAGTTGAGAAGTTTGAGAAATTTTGCTTTACGCTAATACTCACGCACACATTTTCGTAATTATGGGGCATTCCTTCTTTGCATTTTTGTTCTTTCCTCAATTTCGCTACCGAAGATCAGAGATCGTAATCTGTTTTCATCCGAACTATCCCGTCCTTTCCTCAAAAAGCTCTTAGTTCATCAAATATATATATATTTTTTTTACTTAATGGCCTCTTCGTTTATCTTGTTCAATCACTTTCTGTTTTCCATGATAAGCTGGTGAAGATGAATCAACATACTAATCTTTTTCCTTCTACATCGATGAATTATTAACCTTCTCTTTCACATGCCAAGCTAAATATAAGTTTTCAAGATTTTTTTCATACAGTTTTTTTCTTTTAAAATCTGTAAATAAATTCCACATACTCAGTTTCATAAGCGAACATTTTAAAATTCATTTGGAAGTTTATTAAATATTACTGATTGTTTTTCATTAAGACATATTCAGAACTTATTTTACGCAAATAACAATAAAATAATTAACTGCGTAAAGCTTCTCTTCAAAACAATACAGCAAGTCATAATTTAGAACATTTGTTTGCATGACAAATGTTTGTGTGTATTTTTTTTTCTAAATTTTGACAGCCTTTTGAATCTTCGTTACTTAATTTTCTGTAATAAAATACAAGCATAAATTGTTATATGATTCTACTCCTAATATTGATATTATGTTAATTGTTATGAAAAACACAAATATTTTTTCTACATATGCTATTCTAATTTAATTAGTTAAAAACAAGATTGTTTAGTAATGCTCACGCTTTTTGAGTACAAAACGTTAAATAGTTTGTTTCTACTAATGTATTTTAAACATTATAGGTGTTTTGTAGCAAATTGAATACTTAAAAAATAACAATAGTTGTTTCAAAAACTGTTCAGTTAAAAGGAAAAAGATTTATAAATATTTGACTGAAAGGGAAAATATTTCTAATCGTTGTCCTTAGCTATTAGAGATTTTAGGATTTTTTTTTTCTTCTATAGTAAAACATTTTCCATTTTATCTATTAATTTTATTACAAATGCTAAATGATATGATTAGCTTTTTGAGAGAGTCTTACTTAATTGAATTTTGCATTATAGCATACTTTTTGAATTGTCACATATTTTGCTGAAATCCGAACCAAATTCTATGAATAAATCAAAATATTGTTTTAAAATCATTATTTCTTTAAAAAAGAAAAGTTTTATACAAATAATGAAAGATATATTTCAAGAAATATGTTAGAAATATTAAAACTAAATTAGTTATTTTTGAAATTTACTTAAAATATATTATATATATATTGCATTTTTCACCATGGCATATTTTTTGAATTGTCAAATATATTTCCTGAAACCTGAACTAAATTCTATGAATCTTTAGACCAAAAATTTGTTTTAAAGACTTTATTTTTTAAAAAAGAAAATTTTTATACATATAATGAAAGGAGTATTCCAAGAAATATGTTAGAAATATTAAAACTTGATTACTTATTTCTGAAAATTACTTAAAATGTTATATATATGGTCTCTTTAATTCCAACTGTAAAGTAGAGTGCATTTATGAAATTGAAAAACAAAATTAGCAATAATATTTGTCTTAAAAGTATACAAGAAACTTTAAGAGTACACTTACTACAATAATTCAAAAACGCGTAATTTTAGAGGCACTGGAGCTTTACCAAAATCTAAATATATATATATATATATATATAAAATAATAACTTAATTAAAATCTAAATGTTGCTTACAGATATTTTCATGAATACTTCATTTGGAGATTTAAAAAAATAAATAACTAGTCAATCACCTACATTTTGCTAAAATCTATTAAAAATGTGTGAAATATAGTTAATAACAGAAGCTAAGCAAAATTATTATATGACAAAAAGTTAATATTTTTTTATAAAAAAAAATATTACATTCATAGAACAATTTACAGCTAAGCACAAACTCTAATAATTCTTTCTTGGAATTGCTTTTGTATAATATTAAGGAAATAAGACATGAAATAGGAACCTTTTTTCGAATAGAAAATATAGATACCTTTCCGAAAGCAAGTATGTACTTGCCCGTCACTTTGGTTGCGATGTTTCCTCTCGATGCCCTTTTGAAGGTTCTATGGGGAATATGTAAGAGAGGGGAAATAAGAGGAGTTGAGTAGATCAACAATCACAGATATTTTTTGTCAACACTTACTAGGAGTTCCAATATTCAGAAACTTTTTCTTCACTTTTCGATGCCGTGTAATAAAAAGCAACTTTATGGTGCTAAAAAATAAGCCCTTAGAATTCAATATTTTATTTCTGGAACATATTAATTTTTTATGTCATGTAAAAAATCATATATTTTATATAATAACAAAATGTGATCTTATTTGATTACTTTCATTAAGTTAAAAGTAGCATGTATTGACATTTGTATTTAATATCAATATTTGAATTATACTCGACAAAAAAAAATGAAAAAGGAAGTGTTGAATTTATAGTTTTTTTTATCTAGTCACTTTTTTTATACTAACATTATATACCTCAATTCTAAAAAATTAATCCATGTATTATTTCTGCGTTGAATTTTTCTTAAATTGTTGAAAAATTGTGATTTTGTTGCAAAATTTGAAAATAAATGTTCCCGTTTGAGAACATAAAAGCCTAAAAGGTATATTATGACTACACTATATAAAAAATATAAATATACCCCGTCACCACAAAAAAATATATGCAGCCAGAAGGAAACGAGTTACAATCGCGAAACGTAACTCATATGTACTGTATGAGAAGATAAGCAAATGAGAGAGAGAGAGAGAGATTACAAATTCAGACGAAGAAATTGTTTTATTAAGAAGATATGACAAGAATAATATTACAGATCACAGTAGGTAGTAAATATAACTTTGGCATCCATACAAGCCAAAACACGGAGGGACATCGAATCAGTAAAGTCACCTACGACCTTCTGGGGAAGATCATGTCACAACATTTGCAATTGAGCAGTTAATTCACCAGTATTCTGAGATGATGTCGACAGTTGCCTTCCAAGCACGTTCCAGACGTGCTTTATTGGACAAGGTTTGATGACCTGATAGACCACATGAGTAGGTCATATTTTTGAAGACAATGTTGGGAGAGTAGTGAAGTATTATTTGGACGAGCGTTATCTTATTTATAAATAGGACCTGCTTAACTTGATAGAAAAAGGCAGTGCAACTAGCGTTAAAATATCATCCACGTAACTACGTTTCGTACAAATTCGTTGAAGGACGACTAAAAGTAATCGTGTGTTCTAACAAATAACTTTCCATACTGTCACACCTTGTGTAATTGCCTTATATCTCTCGACAACAAATGCCGGATCGGACTGATGACCTGGCCACCTCCATATATGTATGCGCTAGTCATGAGCATAGACTTAATTAGGATTAATTGCTGAAGATCACACGCTTCCAGTTGGTCCCAATCAAGCTTGAACGACAGCAAAAATCTAATCGACACTGCCTATGATGTTGTGTCAGTAGTAAGTGTCTTAATGGCCATCGACTTGTTATATATACGTCAACAAGTCATCACCGAATGGTTTACCCTGATACCACTGGATGTCTGGAAGGTGGTAAATTGCGTCGAACTGATTCCAGAGACGCTGTTAGGGAGAATGTGGCCGCTCTTATTATTGGACGATTATCGCACGTATTTATGTTTCTGGAACATCCTGGATTTCTGGAAAATGATCACATCTAAATTATCTCTTCCAGGATTCATTGTTGACATTACCGAGCAACTACTATATTGATGCAACTGAGATTATGGACGGTAAGCCTGTTTGACCCACTTGCTTCTCTGAGGCCTACTATACGCACTCTCTGAAAGCCCGAATATTATTCGTACACTCTACGGTTTCATCTTCGAGTCAATAGATTTAGTCCTTAGATTTGTATGAATAACCCTATGGTAAAAGCAATCATGTTTTTAAACTCTCCCAGCTGCTCATCTCATATGCACACAACGAGCTTACCCATGCCTCATTGGCGTTGACAATCCTATCATTTGCATATCTCTTACCAGACTACATTTCTGCCAAGTTTCGTGATAATAGTTCAATTTCTTCTGGGTACATATATTTTTTTGTGACAGAGTGTATGTAAAAATATGCTTATTCATGTAATTCTAGTGTCTGTTGTATTCAAGTTATGTTTTCTAATGTTTCGAGGCTAAATACAATGCTCACATTACCTGTTAAATTAAAAAAAGAAACGAATATGCACAGAATACTTCTAAATTATACAGACACTAACATGAGGTTCATAAAAGTTGGAAGTCTTTTCGGTACTTACGTGTTATCACACCCTGTTGGTGAAATTATAGGAAACGAAGCACAGGATTTCCAATTCAGTGTGCATACGAGTCATACAAAATTGGGGTTGGAAACTTGGCGAGTTATCTTGAACGTTGGTGATTGTTGCGATAATACTTAAGTACTAGCTTTTCTTTAAATATGATCCGTTAGATTCCTTAAAATGTAACCAAATCATACTTGAGCTAATTTTGTAATCTCCATTAGAGTATTTGTTTTAAATTATAAAAATTCAAATTATCAAGAATGTACTGCAGTGAACGTATTTCATATATTAGTAAGATATATTGGTACTTACGCATTATCGCAACAGTCGCCAACTCTATTAATAACTCGCCAAGTTGGAAACCTCGATTTTCTATGAGTCGTACGAGCTGAATTGGCAACCATGTGCTTCGTTTCATATAATATCACCAATAGGTTGCGATATACGTAAGTACCATTGTATTTTACTTATTAATAAAACACGCAGTTTCTATAAAGTAAAATGTTAAGAAAGTCCTCTAAATAGCATGCAAATTTCTTAATTTTTTTAAGTTCTTACTTCTACAAACGAAAAGTAAAAAAGAGCTTCTCTGATACATTTAACATGCAACCTGAAAGAGAAACAATTTATTGATTCAAATAAGCGTAGCAACTACAGTTCCACGTACGTTCCACAAAGAAATGTTTCTTCATCAGTATTCCGACTTTTGCACTCACAAATATCTTTCGAAGAAAAAGGGAAGAAATCGAAAAACGATGAACATATCTGATTAAGTTGTTAACTCAGAGTAAGGATATATTTAGCCATAGTAGCTAAAACGCTTTGATTACGGATGCAAAACATTTTCCCTCCTGTTTCGCATTAATAATTCTACACCATGATTGTCAGCCGAGAACACGTAATTAGTAAAGATATTTTCTACTTCATTGATTTGCGACTTATTCTTTCTTTTTCCATTTCCTTTGGAGATGAAGGCGGAATTGATAAAAGTAGGTGCTTTTTAGCTATTGCTTCATTAATGTGTAGTTCCATGTTCAGTTCATAAAAAGAACACAAATTAGATTTCTTGTGTTAATGTGTACTAGTATATGAATGTAAATATGCAATGCGTTTAAAATAAGTTTCATTTAATGAATAATAATTCCTCGAATAATAAATTCGCTTGAGGTTTCAAGGACCATTGTTACCTTAAGAGATTCTTTTGTGTCCTAAAGAAGAAAAAAAGAAACAATTATACTAGAGTTTCTCAAACTGTGTGGTGCGCCACCTAGGTGGGGCGTGATAACTCTACAAGGGGAGTGCGTGCATAAGGAAAAGTCGAAAACAAAAGAATCTTTAAAAAAATTATTAATTAACTGAAAGTTATGAAACCGCTCCCCTAAGGTGACCGTTTCTTTGATTATCTGCGTGAGCTAGAGGTGTAGGGTTTACAAAAGGAATATACATTTTTAAATTCTTAATATGATTTTATTAAGAATGAAACTTAGGTGTCTAAAAAGTTAGAAAATATTATACATGCGAGAATCTACTATGAACAAACACACATTAATAAGTTAAACCGAATCGCGTAACTTGGACCACTATCAATACTTAATCCGCCTAATCTAATAATATTACAAGTCTTAATATCAAATAATCAATCCTACTTTAATGCATTTTTAGTTTCAATCTTATGCAGAGACGTCTGGGCGAGCGTGCAATGGTATGCACCTTGACCTAATGGCTTAATCTTTAAGATAACTTTACAATTGGCTGTCAATTCACGCTTGTATCACTTTCACACATAACATTCCCCAAATTGCAATTCGACTTACTGAAACTTCTGTTATTTAAAAGTTATCTTATTTGCATTTCCCGTTCGCATTTCGCTTCTTGGGTTTTGGTTGTGAAAGAGTTGCCATTAATCTTGGTCCCTAAAGAACCCACAGGTCCTGTTAAAGAAAAGACGCGTGAGCGCGTCACAAAGTAAACAAACAAAATGCATTCTGACGTAATAGAATATAAAATGTATTTACACATATAAAACACTTATAAATGCATGAGCTCTCCTCAATGTATTTTATAATTAAATTAACAATACTAATTTAAGAACAAGTTTAATAATTATCATTCACCCCACTGGTTTGTCATATATAAAATTATATACACAAATTAACACTTATCTCGGTAATTTGTACCGTTTATAATTATTCCCTTAACTGTCGATTAAAATCTATGTTATTCGCCCCCCAATTCCAAAAAGCTTTCTTAGTAGTCGCTCGTATGTGACGAATTGGGGAGGGATATGAAAAGGAATGAATTAGTAAAACCTTTTATCTGAAATAAGTAAAACCTTCGCAAACACTGTCAAGGTCCTTTTATTGCATTCCACAGTCTTCGAAATAATTTTATGTGTGGATAGCAGAGCTCAGAGATCATACTTCGTAAAGACGTATATATACGTCAGGGCAGTTAAAATTTTGCTGAGTGAGACGTTTATATACACCGGTAGCATTTAAAAGGTTAAAATCGTATAGTAAACTTAGCGTCAAAGTATAGTATTATTGTATTCAATTCATTGTTATTGTATGGGGGTTGATGAAAATTACGATTGAATATTGGGTTGCAAATATTGAAAATTTGATAAGCACTCAACTAAAAAATTAAATATATATTGGCGTATAACTAAAAATTATATTTCCGAATTATTTCCTTCTGATACTTTTTTTTATTTTTAATTGAGTTTAACTAATAACAAACTTCCTTATGCATACACATGTATACACACACACACCTATATATATATATATGTTATTATTCATTTAAACTTTCACTCGAGGGATTTTAATTCATAATGTTTCTGAAACCTCCAAGACATCGAGCGACAACTAATTTTCAGTTTACCAACCTAAGGAGAAATAACCACAACTTAAGCTTCCAAAAAATTGACACATGAACGTTTTTAAACAAAAAATGACACAAACTTAAATCACCCGCCTATTCGGACCAATCAGTAATATGACTTTTCAGTAGATTAAAACTATAAAGAGTTGAGACCTCCAGAGAAAATCAAGTATGCTTTCGTGTATTAATTTCCTGTGCGCTAATCCGTTTGTTGTGTACTATCGGTATTTTTTCTGCTTGAGTTTCGGCCGCGGTAGCCGAGTGGTATAGGTATCGGATCGTGGCTTGCCTTGTCACGAGTTCGAGCCCAGTACCACTAAATACCCGCCGTGTAGAGCAGCGATGCACGTTAAATCTGTCGAGGGCTGAAACGTCCACCCGTTGGTGTTGTGTGGTAGTTAGGAGAGGGGGGTGCGAGCTCAGGTGTCGTCCACGTCACTTGACCATGATTCAAAATTACGTAGTCAGTCACCAAAAGCCCTCGTGTCGCTAAACAGTGCGACGTTAATATTCAATCAATCAATCAAAGCTGCTTGAGTTTATGTAAGTAACTAGAGAAATGTACAACTAAAATTAATATAAGCCTCCTCAGTAATCTTGCGATTGAGACAACCAGAAAAAATATCCACTCAATACAAAAATATACTATTACATGTGAAAAATGTCTCAAGTTCAAACTATATTATATATGGATGTTGCAATGTTATAAACATTTCATACAGATGATTGATTTATAAAAAATAAGTTTTATCAGGGGAACGCGAGCGTATAGTAAATTCAAAAATAAAGGATTAAAAAAAATATTAATTTACTGAAAGGAATCAAAACAAAACACATTCTGAGATAATAATAAAAAAAAAAAATACAATGATATAATTTACTAATAAATGTATCAGTACTGCTCAATGTATTTAATCATTAATTCATCAATACTAAGTTAAGAACAAGTTTAATAATGATCTTTGACCCCGTGAGCTTGTCATATACAAAATTATAAACAAAAGTTATGACTTATCTTGATAATTAGTACAGAGTTTATAATTGAAGTCGTATTGTAGCTTTAGCGTCAAAGTATTATTAAATGCAACACATTAATATTGTATGGAGGGGAGGGTGCTATGAAAATTATATGGTTGAAAATTGGGTTGCAAACATTAAAAGTTTGAGAAGCACTGCTATACACTATCAGCATATCGGCAGTTCTTCGTTTAAGTACAAGTTCGTTACACTACCTCACGAAACGAATCTCAAATGACGACTTCTAGCAAGATTGAGGTTTACGAAACTTTCTTTTCAGCACATTGTTGGAGGAAAGTTTCAGCACGTCAGGAATCCCATCTAGATTTGCCACTTCTGGTCATAATTTTGAGCACCTTTTGTAGTAAAACTTTTCAATAAAATGTTTTCTGCCTTATTAATGTGCTGCTTTTACTGTTATTTTTCTCTTCATCTTTGCTCCATAGCTCGCAACTACGGCATTTGCGATTTTGCATCCCTGTGTGATTCGGAGTTGTCGTGATAACCGCTACATACCTTGCAAGTCTGTATATCTGGTAATGAATCCCACGTATATATATATATATATATATAATTAAATTCCCTTATCTAGCACTTAACTTTTATTTTTTCATTACATCTTCAAGTATCAAATTAATTACCCAATTATTTCTCCGAAACGTATGGCCTATCCACTAAACATTTCTTATTCCAGATCATAATATTTAATACCCCTATATGTCAGCATACGCTTTCAAGTACACTCATAAAATCCGAGTTGCTTCACATCGCTTTCGTCAGTGGCAAAATACTTAAGATTTAACGGTGGCGTGCTTTTTTCTTTCTGCTTTTAGCATCAGAATATGTCGAGAATTACTTGAATAAAGACCTTTTTAAAATTAATTCTGATTCTAGCTCCAAACCTTAACATATATATGCAGACAAATATATCTATAATACAAACAAATAGTAACAACATTGAAGCAAATTTTCTTGATATACATATCAAATTAAAAGATAATGTTATAGTTATTAATATTTATGATAAAAGAGAAGAATTTAAATTCAATCTTATAAAATGAGGAAATTTTATTAGGAAAGTAATATTCATGTTTCTATATTCAGAAATATTGTTATTAATTATATACGACGCAAAAAATTTCTAGTGTCAAAAAAATCAGAAATAATAGATTATAAACATTTTACTAAATATTGCTTACATCAGATGTACCTAATTAATTCCATTAATAGTTCTATGAATAAAGCTATTCGAAACAGAAAGAATTAAAAATTCTTAGATTATTAATAGTTTATTACTATAATTTTACATATTTCCTAGTTATAGTTACCTCCATATTCTAATATTAGATAAAATTACTTATTATTATTTAATTCATATATACTCTAGTGTCACTAAATGTATGGTAATTCGTAACTCTCTTTTTAATTTTTATTTCTATTCTTTTTACACTTTTGTTAAGTGCTATATTTCAGCCCTTCACATGCTGTGAATCTGCATTAGGGTCAAGAATCTGGCAATAACTTATTTATTGCACTCAGTTTTAGCGCGAGCTCTGTATTTTTAAGTGCATTTTTTAGGTAAGTTGCTTCTATCTTGTAATGGATTTAGATATTCCTATCCATTAATTTCAATAGATTTTGTCTCAGTATTATTTACATAAAGAGGGAAGATTGGCTGGCCAAAAAACATGTTCAATCCCACTTTTATACACTATCTCTCCAAAATATATCCGGACACCCAGTGGTATGGACTTAGAGCGTTATGAAGCACATATTAATATGGTGTTGGTCCCCGTTTTGCATGGATGACAGCCTGCAGACGTTTGGGAAGACTTTCCACCAATTTTTGATAGAAGACCATAGGAATTGCCTTCCAGGTATCAATCACAGCTGAAGTGAACGCTTGCAGTGAGGATGGTCGATTTGGCTGGCTACGTAATCTGCGCTCTAATTCGTCCCAAACGTGTTCTATGGGATTTAGATCGAGGCTCTGAGAAGGACAGTCCAGTTTTTGAGCACCGATTTCGTCAAAACACGTCTGTGCATGCCTCGATGTGAAAATGGAGCAGTTATCGTGCTGGAAGAGAGATGGGCCTTCCCCGAAATATTGCCATACAGTTGGGAGTGCAGAATTGTCCAGAATGTCCACATACATCTCAGAATTCATGTTTCCAATCACAGGAACTAACGGACCCAGGCCAAACCACGAGAAACACACCCACACCATTATGCTTCCACCAATAAACTTAACAGTCGGCCCAATGCAGTCACTAAAGAAACGTTCGCCGGGCCTCCGCCAAACCCAGACACGTCCTACCGACTGACAGACAGTCAAGCGAGATTCATCACTCCAAAGAACAGTTTTTCTTATGTCCACAGTCCAATGACGGTAAGTTCTACACCATTGCAATCGATGCTTCGCATTCTGTGGAGTGATGTTTGGCTTGTGAGAGGCTGCACGACCATGGAATCCCAAGTTTTTTAACTCTAGATGGACAGTCCTGCTGCTAACACTAATTCCTGATGAACTTTGGAACTCTTGAGAAATTTCAACCAACGAGGACTTGCAATTTTGTTTCACTACCCTTTTCAGACTTCTGCGTTTGCGTTCACCAAGTATTTTTGGTCTACCGGTTCGTTTTTCTGCCATTTCATTGCCTGACGTTTCCATTTCCCAATTACATCACTCACAGGGGATTTAGGCTTCTGTAGAATGTCCGCAGTCTCACGAACTGATTTCCCACAAAGGTGGCATCCCACTATACTGCCATGGTCAAATCCACTAAGCTCCTTTGACTTACTCATTGCCTCACAAACGCATAAATACAATTTGACAAACCACTACCAACAATTTTATAGCTTTCAATTACGTATCAAATTGCGTCACTCTCCAGAACCCCTTTTTAAGGGGTGTCCGGATACTTTTGGCCAGATAGTGTAAAAATGTTTTTATATATTAGCTGTCCTAAGTCAGCAATGTTTATAATACTGCAGCATTCATCTTATAATTTTTAATCTCGGTTGCTCATGTGTCCTTCATTGCGTGATTTTCCTACTGTCTATGTGTTTTTCGAATGTGATTGATAGATGTTTATCTCTTATTTGTAGAGAATTAGACTATATATATATATACATATACATATTTGAAATTACGGGCGAAAAATGATAAATGATAAGGAAAATCAACTATCCCACAAATGTTACATGGTATATTTGTTAATTTATTATTCAAAACCATCCAGTGAGTAATTATATAGTGAAAACATAAATACATATATTTTTCATTTTGAATGATTCTCTCAAAACTTAAAGATATGAAAATATTTTAGATACGTTGCATCAATGTTGCTTACATTTACATACTGAACCTAAAATTTAAAATATATCTACCAAGTATAGATCATACATTACATGATCTGAACTATGTTAAGTAAGATTTTTTATTTTTTTTTATTTTATAAGATATAAAACAGAAAATGTTTCGAAATAAATATTTATTTTAAACATTTTTTCCTGGTACACGTTACACATTTGTGAAACTACTTATTTTTTTTATTTATTTATTACCTTCATCCACGATTATTAAAACATATCCTTCAATGGAATTCTTCTTGTTTCTTACTCCAAAGCATCGATAAAATAGAAACAAATAGCTCAAAAGTGAAATATCAGAATCTTCGATACAATCCATTTTTTTATTTACTCATTGATCGGTTGCATTTTCCGTTGCATAAATAAATATTTAGATTTCTTCCTTTAAAATATGTGAAGATAAAATCGAAAGAGAAAAAACGCCAATGAAACGCCTCTGATTAAGATATGAACTTTTAGAATGTACACACACAGGTTTATTGGTTCTCAAAATATCGAATGGAAAATGGGAGCTTTAATTATGGATGAGAAATATTTTTCCTCTTGTTCCACATTCGTGATTCCACACTACGACTGCCAAAATGAAAGCTTAGTCAGTAAAGAATTTTCCCACTTCATTGATTTGAGATTGGATTATTTCTTTTACGCGTTTTCGCTTTGAAGAAAATGAAAAGATTTCTATGAATAACATTCGGGAAAGTTATTGACTTATTGTTCAAAATAAGGTTTGGAGAGTCCTAAGAACGTTTATTAAATTTTCCTGGTCGATATAGTCTGTATTTTGAAGCCTGTTTTTGGAAGATAATTGGAAAATAAATGAGTTTTTCCGATTTCAGTTCCAAATGAGCAAAGTTAGCTTAATTTTTGTAATTAATTAAAGTATACTACTTTCCGGACACGATATTTGTTTCTTTAAATAAACCAATAACAGACCCAGGTCAATTCTGATTGATACTGCTTTTCTTTAATTCCTAAATATGATCTCATTTACCTATATTATTTTTATTTTTATTTTATTCTTAAATTATGTCTGTTTACTACTCAATGATTCATCGAGCTTCTCACCTAAGCTTAAATGAAAAAAAAATAGCTGACCTCTCTATTAGTTATCCAAAAAGGTCCACTTGATACCAACTCATTTTAAAAAAAAATTTTTACATCTGAATATTTTCTCTCTTTAAGGCAGTGCTTCTCAAACTGTGGGGCGTGCCCCCTTGGCGGGCGGGACACCTCTACGAGGGGTGTGCAAGCGTCTTGAAAAGCATCAAAAACAAAAGATTATTTGAAAAATTATAAATTTACTGAAAGTAAACAAACAAAATATATTCTGACATAATAAAAAATAAAATATACATTTGCACTTATAAATATATTAGTGCTACACAAAGTATTTTGCAATTAATTTAACAATACAAAGTTAATAACAAGTTTAATAATTACCAGTGACCCCCATGTCATATATAAAATTATGTACAAAAATTAACACTTATCTTGATAGTTTTTACGGGGCTTATAATTAATCCGTTAAGGGGACATGGTACGATTTAAGCAAAAAATTTTAATTTAAGGCTTTTCAAAATTTTTTTCGTTGCTTCCTATGTGTGTATACTATGTAAAACATATTTTGTATTCAAAATTTCATAAAGAATTATCCATTTAATTCTTTAAGGAAAAAACTTAAAATTTTTGAAGTGATTTTAAAATGCTACTCCTCCTACAAAAATTTACGTACACGCATGAAATTTGATTTACATGTACCTCCAACTATGTATAACAAAAGTTGGTATGGGTTTTCCGATAACACGATTGGTATTTGTACAATACTTCTTTTTATGAATCCTTAATGAAAATTTCTTAAAAGATTTGCAAATTCTAACTTCAATTATTTTTTTAAAAAATAAGTATTGCTTTGATTCAAAAATGCATACCAACTTTTGTTATACGTACTATTAACAATAGGTAAAAAAAATCAAAGCATTAGGCACAATAGAAAAAAAGCCTTAGCATTTTAAATGAAGACAAACTAGTTATTTTACCTTTCTGAGATAAGTAAGTTTAAAGTTTTGATTTGCCATAGGGATATGAATAAAAATGAA